>JAFBJS010002412.1:252133-274957 GCA_016785265.1 Paraplagusia blochii
GGTGGCAACAAAGTCTTTTGGTGTTTCTGAAGTCACCTGAGACTGAACCACTGTGGGGTCATGCATGGGTCACATTTGTCATTTGGGACGCTCTATATCTAGATAGAGAGATAGATAGATCTATCTATCTATCTATCTATCTATCCATCCATCCATACCTGCCTACCTACTTACCTATCTATCTATCTATCTATCTGTTAATAAAGTACCATATTAAAAATCTAAAATCTATCTATCTATCTATCTATCTATCTATCTATCTATCTATCTATCTATCTATCTATCTATCTACCTACCTATCTACCTATCTATCTATCTATCCATCTATCTATCTATTCACAGATGTCAGATCTCTTACCGGTTTTTTACCGACCACCATCCTCTCCACCGCCTGAACCTGAGACACGTGGTCATCGTTTGTCCTCAACTCCCACTTTTGGATCCTCCCATAAATGGACACCAGCAGGTCTCTGGGGATGTCCTGACCGTTATCAACACCTAAAGGTGAGTGTTGGAAAACAAGGTACAATTAACTAAACAAATTACCCTTGGAGTTTACCATTTAGGAGCAGCTGGGAACAGCTTTACCTACTTTGTTTTATTGGGTCATTTTTTTTGTTGTATGAATGGTTAATACATTGGACTGTTGTAGTGGCTAGTTAATTAGAAATGTGTTTTAACTGCACTAATTAGATATCGGTTGATTCATGTGTAATTTTGTTTTGTTTTGCTTGTTTCCGCATGAACAGAGAAACAATAATTGAATTAGATTTATGATTAATTAAAAACCTCATTTCACCACAGCAACCAAGCGTTGGAGCTTTCCACTCAACCAAATTAACTGTTACTAGTAGCAACATTAAGCCATGCTCTTTACAGCCATACACATACCTCGCAGATTCTTAATGAAGTCCTCCAACTTCATCTTCCTCTCTGGCTTCACATTGGGGCTGTACATGTCCGTATTTAGGAGGATGATGGCAAATGCCAAAATAAAAATGGTGTCTGGGTTTTGGAACTGTCTGATCAGCACTGGGTTACAAACGCAGTAGCGCTGACTGCAAAAAGACAGAGGGAAGATCGTATAAATATTGTCAACTGAACTTGAAGGGAAATCGCTTGCAGGGATCCAAACCCAGTTGTGGTTTGTCACCTGAAGGCCTCTACCAGCCGCTCCACCCGCTGAGCTTCACCTTGGACCTTGATCTGAGCCTGGAATTTCCGCAGAGCGTCATCAAGATCCATTCCAGAAAAATCCATCTCGTCCAGGACACAGCTGAGGATGACAGATGATCAAATTCATATGCGAGTTATTGCCCAGTAATGGGATCTTCTGGTTTAAAGTAATGTGTGAAGACACCTGGACCTGAGAGTTCTCTGGTGAGATTGACAGTTACTACTCACTCCAGAACATCCTTGTTGAACTGCTGTCTGCTGCCCAGGAACTCTCCAATCATTTGCCTGCTCAATCCTTTCCTTTCCAGAATAAATCTTGCAATTCCCACTGGAGTGTCTGACACAAAACCTCTCTCAATCAGATACTGGATACCCTTCTCTGGCTTCCTGCAGGAGAAGAAAACACATATCTTTGTGTAGAGATGGTTGATAGAACCAGAATGAATGAATTCTTATCAATTCCCACCCCGGGAGGCAAAAGTCTCTATTTCTCCCACAATATAAGCCACCTAAAATTAACATCCAAAAGTCTTAAAATATGGTTATATCATACAAATTGTTGTTTTTTTTCCGATGATGAAACCACAATAACAAAATGCTTGGGTTTTGCACAGATGTTGTGACCCATATCGGATACTATCATGTTGATTTTGGAGATGCCTCAAAAGAATGTTTCCATTTGATCTTCAGTCTTGCCTTTTGTCTAATGACAAATTTTTGACTAATGACTAATTTTCAGCACACAACTGCACACAATAAAATTCAACTTCTGCATTTAACCCATCACCAAAGTGAACAGTGGTCAGCGCAGTGGAGCACCTGGGAAGCAGTGGGGACAATGCCATGCTCAGTGCACTTAAGTGGTAACTTAGCAGCTGGTGGACTCAAACTTGAGGTCCAAGTCAACTTCCTAAGCCACTAAGCCACCACTGCCCCATGATGACATTTGAGCATGGCACCTCTGAACATACTGCTCCCTATGTGAGTGTGCTAACCTATTCACTTTGGTGATGGGTTAAAACCACGGGTCACTTTTAGTACTGTGCAGTAGTATGACAAAAATTGAGAATTCACTTGTAAAGACATATGGGAAGATAATAAAAATGCTGCAAATATGTTCCTGCTTGGTGTCCTCACTCAGGTTTGGGGTGAACTCTTTCTTTAGAGGTAGGCTCTGAGGTGAACCCTAAAAACGTTTCATCTTGCTCCAAAGTCTCCAAACGACATGATCTTAAATTCATTAAAAAAGCATTATTATTTATATCAACCTAGTTATCTTAGGCTGGTAAAAATGTGTGTGGTAAGTCATTTTATGCAGAACTAGCACCTTTAAGGGGAACGATTCGCAAGAGGTGGCCCAGTTCAACATGTGACTTTACTAGACCAATTTGGTGGCAGATTGATGGTAACAGTCTCCTCACAGTCTTGGGCCGAAGGATACTGAACAGTGTTTTATACATATGCCTGAATCCAAGTAATTATGACAACCTAATGCCGCTTACATTGTAAAATTGACAGAACATTTCAATAAAAACTTTACAGTCGGTAATTTTGACTTGGAAACTCTTGGTCAGTATGGTTATTGTAAACCCAATACTACACTATAGACTATTTTTTAATATAGTCCATTGTAAATACTTTTACACCTCACTCTCACTGGCAGCAATGTTTCCTGTCTCTAAACTATTCTTCGACTTATTGTTTCTAACTCACTTGTTAAATAGGTTGAGTCCAATGCGGTACTGTCGCCGCTGAACTACGTCATTGTTGAAGGCAGGGGAGTCCCAGCTTTGGCGACTCTCTCTCTGATAGGTCTGCTTTCCCAGAGTGGCCCCGGCCATGGGCTCTCGGAGGCTGTCACGTGACGAGGAGCCAGAGCTGCAGTTGTTAACGGTAGTGTCATCGTTGGAGTTGGTAGTGGTGGAGTTCACGCTCTCATTGTCTCCGTCTGAGCAGAGCACGTGGTGTTGGTGGTGGTGATGGTGGGCAAGGTGGTGGAGGTGAGGGAGGTGCTGCTGTTGAACTGCGTCCATGTTTTGCAGAGGGGAGGAAGACAATGGCGAGGGCGTCAGTGGTGGCGGCAATGGTAGGGGGGACAGAGGTGGCACTGATGAGGGCAAAGGGGAAGACGGTGGTTCTGGGTATGCATGAGGAGGGTGGTGGTGGTGGTGCAAGTGGTGGTAGTGGTGTTGGGCGTACTGGTGCGCCTGCTGCAGGTACGAGGCGCCGACGCCACCCCCCACATGGCTGTGGTGCATGTGCATCATGTGTGGCTGGCTGTACTGAAGTGGGTGGTGGTGGAGGACAGTGGGGAGGTGAGGTAGAGGGGATGGGTGAGGAAAAGGATGAGAGTGAGGGTGAGGTTGGGGGGGTTGGTGCGGATGCGAGGACAGGGTTCGAGCCGAGGGCAGAGGCAGCGGGACGTTGGATGGACTGCGGGTTTGACCCTGCGCTGTAGCAACTGAGCGGCCATTTGGTTTGTGTTTGATGGTTCCCTGCGGAGACTCAGTTTCGCTGCTCCCTCCTCCTCCTCCACCTCCTCCTCTGACACCTTGTCGCTCATCCTCTCCACTCTCTCCCTCACCTTCTCCTCCAACTGTCCTCCTCTCCCTGTCTGTTCCTCGTTCAACCCCTGAAGGTTCCTGCTCATAAACCAGCCGCCCAATAGAACCTCTCTCTGACCTGTAGGTACAAAAAAAGTTCATGTTAAGGGATTCCAAAAGTCAAAGATACATTGTAATGCACCACTAAATATAAAAAATAAATTATATACAGTGATGGGAAAAACTTCCTGGTACCACTAAAGACATATCACCTGAAGAACACAAGGATCAGGAAAACAGTGAATGCTTAAAAGCACTGTTTTATCAGTGCAATGCTACAGCTACTGATGTAAGAAGTGAAGTGATTTTGGTTACTATCAAGAAAACCACAGAATATAGCTCGATATCAGCTCTTAAATTAGACTCTTGGGAATACCTGTAATGGAACCAGGCATTAAGGTGAAAAGAAATTGTGATAATAATCTATATTTTCAATCTTTTTTACATAATTTTACATACAATGTGAAACTTGGGCCTATTGAGTTGAACACAAACTTGTAATATACTTGCAGGAATTAAGTAAAGACACAAATTAATTAAGACACATTATTAGCAATAAATAAAAAATAGTTAAAGAAAAACTATTTATAAAATTCTTAATTACTAAATGCATGTTCTGTCACAGCTCTGTCAATGGCTGTGCTCACCTGTCACTCATATCCACTGAACTGTCACTCGGTGGTTCAATAGTGAGCACAGGCAGGTGTCCTCCTCCGCCTCCTCCCGCTGTTCCCACCCTCCCTCTGTACTCTCCCCTGCATTCCGTACAGGGTGTGCTGCTCCTGCGGCTTGTGCTGCTGCCTCCCTCAGTTTCCCTGCTGTCCTCTCTAACTCCACCGCCTCCTCCTGTTCCTCCTCCCCAGTATTCTGTGTCTGAGCTGGAGGCAGGGCGGGATAACGGCGAGGATGGTGGGCGGGAAAGTGGCGACGAAGGAAGACAGCTCTCATCCAGGTAGAGGGTGATATCGCTGAAGGAGGTGGCAGTACTGTCCTCATGCATGGCGCCACCTCCCACAGCTCTTCCACCCATGCCTCCCCCTCCTCTCCCGATCCCTCCCAGCCTTCCAACAGCATGTTGGGGGGATGCGTTGGTGTTGCGCCATGTGCACTGCCTGTAATCCTCGTCCTCATCCTCCTCATCCTCCTCCTCTTCTTCTTCCTCCTCCTCATCCTCATCGTCATCCTCATCATCCTCTCCTTCTCCTCCCACCTCCTGCGAGTCTTCTCGTCCTGACTGACAGGTCAGGGAATCGTCTATGGAATCAGCCAGAGACTTAACCTATGAAACACAGAGAGGTGTATCATGAAAAACAAATGTATTGTAAAATGTACTTTTTTGTGTTTGGATGGAGGCAAAGCAAACTACCTGTTTAGAAAAGGAGTCACCAGCATCTCCTTGGTCCTCCGAACCCTGCTGACTTGTTGTCCCCTGACACTGTGGTGGCCGCTCATCAAACGAGTACTGGACCCAGCATGAAAATTTTCCATTAGAACAAAACATTCACAACAGTGACTCGTGTTCAAAGAACATTCTGCAATTTTAACATTTTAATTTATTCATATATTAATGAATTAATTTATCTTCATTTGCTGGCACCACCCAAATCACACTGCACCATACTGAGACTTCCTGTGGTGAGCCTACTGGAAGTCATGTGGGTCAGATCGATGACACCCAAGTCTGCTTCCTTACTCGCTAAGCCACCACTGCCGCCTTTAATTATTTTGATTTAATTTTAATTCCTGATCCGCTGCTGTCTTCAACATTAATTAATTTTCTGACATCTCTGTTTTTTTGTTAGTGCCTTATTCAGGTTTACACCATTAAAACCAGTAACTCTTGTGTCCCTGTGAGTTAAAATCACATTATCTTTCCTTGGGATCATATAACAAACTGTTTTGTTATAGACCAAGATAAAACTGAGGACAGTATCTGAAGACAGAATAAGAACCAAGAACATCTGCTGTAGAATTTATGGTATTCACATTTCATTTACATCTTAACTCTTGGGGTGTGAAATCATTTTAACAAGGGTGATTGTTTGAATCAACAAATCATTATTCACTTTAACAACTATTCTCTGTTTCACCAGGTCTCTGAGGCAGACACATTGTGTCAAGCTATTTTTACCACTCTTTCTGTGTGAGCAATCGTACCTGCATCCTCATGTTGGACAGGATAATACGTCGGGTCATCCTGCTCTCAGAGGCGGAGCTTCGCAGCCTCTCAAAGTTCTTGTTCATGCGGTACTGTCTGAAGGCTGTCTGGATGGTCCTGGCAGCTCGCCGAGACACAAATGGACCGCCATACTTCCTCTCCAACATTTCCACCTACCAATTTAAACACAAAACAAAACATAGTTTAATATGAAACAATTCAAGTACTATATTTAGGACAGCGGCTTTTTAAAACACACAACTGGAACATATTTCCTGTGCTGTGTATTCTGACATAATTTCTGTGGTTACAGTGAACTGCAGTAAGGTAGCTCTTGGCTCTACCTTTTTGTCCTGGAGGTCCGTCGAGAGCTCATAGCTGTCAGACAGAGCCTTGCAGCGTTTGCTCTCTTCCTCCTCTTGCTTACGGAGCGCCAGGCTGGCTGGCTGGTGTCGGCTGCGCTGAGCCCAGGCCAGGCTAGCTGGGCTGGGGGGAGATATGGGAGAGCTGCCCTGAAACAGGAACACAGAATAAAGAGGATAGAAAGAAAGAATGGAACAAAATTAGAAAATCGTTTTCACGGGCTGCTTTAAAAAAGGATTTGTTGGGTGCATCGCAATCGAAGCATTTCCAGTTATAATATGTTGTTTTTTGATGTTCTCTTTTTTTAAAACTCATCAGTGTATGATTCCTTCTGTATTGATACAATCAATACATTTGTTTTCTGTGGTTTATAGTAGTAAGTACCTGAATGAGCGCGTGTGACAGCCCAAATGGCCTCCTGATGGAAGTGGAGTTGCTGGGGTCACAGGGGTTGGAGAGAGGATTGTTGCCGTAGAGGTATAAGGGGGGCAGGTGACCAAAGGAGGGGTCTGCATATGTGAGCGACTCTGGACACTGGGAGTCACCCTCCACACTGACAAAAAGAGAAAGAACAACAGTTTTCACCATTGTTTTCTTCATCATCTTGATTATGTCCATCACATTAAATAGAACTAGGTCAGTTTTCAGGAAACCTTAAAAAAACATTACAGAAACGACATAAAACAGCAACAGAATGAGGACAAGGAGAAAAAAATTCAACGGGAGGAGAAGAGGAAAATATGAAAACAGCTCTGCTTGGGAACAACAGGAAAAGCCCAGATGAAACTGCATTAAACTATACTATTCATCCATCTAAAGACATTCACTAAGGAAACTGGACATTGATAAAGTTCTGAAGTTATCGGGGTGTATTTTTCACCAGGGGACCACATCAGTAACACTGTTTTCTTTGAGAGGCGGATTGTAAATGTCAGACTGTAGCAAATTGTATTTTTAAGGATTCATTTTATTATTGAACAACAACATTATTCTTAATATACTCAAAAGACTCGTTAATATCAAAGCTGAATAATTTGGGGAGTTGGAGTGGGGCTTTTTTTTAGTTTTGGCCATTTTAGGAGGATATCTGTGTGCAGGTGACTCTAACTGTGCATAATTATCAGGCAACTTAACAAAAAAAACAAATATATACCTGTTACAATAATTTATTTTCACCTGGGAAACCAATATAACAGCTCAACATTCACAAATATACATTTCTGACATTCAAAAACAAATCAGTGACCAATATAGCCTAGACTCAAAAGCCTGCCATCCATGGATTCTGTCAGTGTTTTGATCTGTTCGCGATTAACATTGCGTGCCGCATCAACCACAACCTCCCAGACACTGGTCAGAGAAATACTGAGACAGAGTACTGTTTTCCCTCTTTGTAAATCTCACATTTGATGAGGGACCAGAGGTTCTCTATGGGGTTCAGATCAGGTGAACAAGGAGGCCATGTCATTAGTTTTTCCTACTTATAGACCCTTTCTTGCCAGTCACTCTGTTGAGAACTTGGATGTGTGTGACAGTGCATTGGCCTGCATGAAAATTATGTTTTTCTTGAAGGATGCAGACTTCATCGTGTACAACTGCTTGAAGAAGGTGTCTGCCATAAACTAGTAGTAGGACTAGGAGTTGAGCTTGACTCCATCCTCAACCTGAAATGACACCACTAGCTCATCTTTGATGATACCAGCCCATACCAGTACCTCACCTCCACCTTGCTGGCGCCTGAGTCGGACTGGAGGTCTCTGCCCTTTGCTGATCCAGCCAGGAGCCATTCCATCTGGCCCATCAGGACCCACTCTCATTTCATAAGTCCATAAAAACTTAGAAAAATCAGTCTTGCGATAATTCTTGGCACAGCCTTAACGTTTCAGCTTGTGTGTCCTGTTCAGTGGTGGTTGTTTTTCAGCCTTTCCTACCTTGGCCATGTCCCTGAGTATTGTACACCTTGTGCTTTTGGGCACTCCAGTGAGCTCTGAAATATGGCAAGTGGCGTCTTGGCACCATTGACTTTTCTCAGTTCATGGGCAGTTATTTTGTGCCTTGGTTTTTCCACACGATTTTTGCGACACTGTTGACTATTTTGAATAAAACGCTTGATTGTTTGATGATCACGCTTGGCAATTTTAAGTGTGCTGCATCCCTCTGCAAGATATCTCACTATTTTTGACTTTTCTGAGCTGGTCAATTCCCTCACCTGACCCATTTTGCCAAAGGAAAGAGGGTGCCTAATAAGTATGCACACCTGATATATGGTGGTGATGTCATTAGACCACACCCCTTTTATGCAGTACTACTGCTGGAGCCTCAATTTCCCTAATCTTGTCTTTGATTTGTAAAATTGCCTTCTTTTTGTAGGTATCTTTAACATGTATTTCTCAATATTGAAAAATTGTGCAACAAGCTTTAATATTACCACCTCATCTCAGGGGGACGTCCCTCGGTTAGGCTCGGTGATTTAAGGCTATTTCATTTATTTACTAGGCTGACTCCTGAATTTTCATTCATTCATTATCTTCCTCTGCTTGTCTGTTGCCGGGACACAGGGCGCGACCCAAATCACATTGCACCTTGTTATGAGCTCTCCTGTGGGTGGTGAACCCACTGGAAATTATGTGGGTCGAGACGGTCCTATGTTCAGACCACCTGAATGGCAACCTGGCAGCTGATGAATTCGAACCTGAAAGCTTGCAGTAGGCCACCATGGCTCACCTCCTGAGTTTTGCACCTCAAAATCTTATTCAAATACACATTTTGTAGACATTCTTGGCCACTACATACAAAGAACGGATTTCTGAGGCTTACTATGTGCTGAGGTCTAAAAGACATCAACAACCAGAATTAAAATATTACGATCAGAATGATCCTGGATAAATAATTAAGAAAAAGGTATCATTAGATTCAACATCAAAGAGGCTTTTCACTGTTGATCTGAGATAATGCGATGTTGGCAGAGAAGAAGCTAATGTGGGCACACCCCCACACTGAGACATAGATGCTGTGTTAGCTGTGACTCACCTTCATGTGACTCACTAAGTGTGTCTGTGTGCTTGTGATGTACAAGCTGGAATAGGAATGATGTGGCATTTTAATCTCTGCTTAAAATGTATACATATATATTTGTATATTTTGTTATTTCACGTAAACATGCTCACAGCACTGACAAATCCCAGTGTAGCCCACTGCTGACTGTTTTCTCCCCCATCCCTCTCCTACTCCAAGGACAGTGGAGGGAACAGGTCTGTCTGCATCACAAAACAAAGATGGTGCTGATCCACTTGTGACTTCACTAACGGACACTTTTGTTAATTTTTGTACCACAAACATACCAGACGGTTGATCTTTAGTGAGTGAATTAGAAACGTACTGTCTCATGTTGAGATACAGTATGTATCTCTACGTGTTCACTATACACACACCTGTATATACATATAGCATGTACTGTATATGTGTACAGGTATGTATATGCAGATATACAAGAATTATGAAATTTACCTTTAATACTTGTTGCCTGGTAACCACCAAGGAAGAGCCATAGAATTAGAACTATGCACAACACCCGCTGAGCTGGGCATTGAGTCATGATGCATTTCACTGTGCTCCTGTAATAGAACCATTACCAAGAGTGAAGTCTTCTAATAACTGCACAACTTATACAACAGGAGGCGGTGGTGTCTTAGTGGTAAAGGGAGTGGGGTCTGAAAGTCTTCAGGTTTTAATCCACCAGCTGCCAGGTCACCACTGAGGTGCTTTGATCATAGCATTGTCCCAACACCCAAATAACTTCCAGTGGGCTCACCACCCACAGAAAGACTGCCAGTATGGAGCAGTGAGAGCTGGGTGGCAGTTGTGAAGACTGCTGCCCCTGAGACTCAGTATAGTGTGTATTAGATTCTTGACCAAAATCAAAAACTGAAAATAAGGGAAATCGAGCACAAAATCCCGAATACTAAAAAAAATTATACCTATCAGTATTTTATTATTATGCCTAATATTAAGCATAATATTATGCAGTTTCATCTGGGCTTTTCCTGAACTTTTAGGAAGGATCACAAGGGTGTGGTATGGAGCAGTGTGATTTCACGCAGTCCTAGAGACTGCTGACCATGAGTAAAAAAGACCATAAAATAAAAATGGATGGATGGATGGATATTATAATGCCAATCCTTGAATTTAAGGCTATAATAAAACACTGTACCTAAATGAAATCAAGGCACTGCAACTGGTTAAATTAATATGTTTCAAGGAATAAAACAATGACAAAATATGAACATACTGTAAATATTATGGACAAAATAACATTTGAAAATATTAAATATGTATACAGGCCTACTATATTAGAAAATTAAATATGTTCTTGCATGATAACAAAAAAATGCATTTAGATTCACTGCTGGATTTCATTTCTCACGTTTACTGCTTTATTTCTCATGTAACAATTATTGTAATGCATCAAGTACATTCCCGACAGAGTGCAGAGAATCTCGACAGATCTCAGCGAAATGTGTTCAGACCGACGCTCTGATTGTAATGTTGATTGTTTTCACTTTGTGTTCCGTCCTATTTGCTTAGAAGACATTTTACAGTAGTGCTGAGATTGAAGGAATAACATGAGCAACAGATGCATCAAAGGAGACATGTATGTTGCCGGAGCTCATGGTCACTGCTTAATGCAGCCAAGTTGTTGAAAGGGGCTTTCCCTCTTAGTAGATGAAGGTTCTCAGTCATCCAGGTCAAAACTGAAGAAGCCACTTGGATGAGAGATGAAACGTTTTCCAAAAAACTGAATGTCCAGTTGCCTAACTAAACTCTTTAACATGGCTTCCCCTCCTTATTAAGCATAACATCAGGATGTTTGGAAAGATATTCTTTGCAAAGTACCCCTACCATGACATTTAAGCATTTAATGTTTTACAAATCACTGTACGTGAATCTTTTTCATATACAAGGAAAAAAGCATGTCCCACAGCAGACTTTTTGGCTCTTTCTCAGACAAACATCAGCACTGTTGGCCCCTTATGGACCAAACAGTAAATATCAATACATCTGTATTGAAAAAAGAAAATATATATCCTATAGTCCACATCAACATCCATTCTTAATTTTTCTTGACCACAAAAATAGCCCCAGTGATAAAGGGCTGGGTAACTGACTTCCACAACAATATCTAAACTCGTTGTTTAATGAGTACATCCATCTTCAAAACAAATGTGAATGAAAACAACATATTTATGTGATAAAGCACCAGACACACCAGAAGTTTTTTAAACTAAAATATCCATTTTCACTGATATAACTTAATGTTATTGCTGCAATTAACACTAACATTGAAACTATATAAAATATCACACACATTTAAAATATTATAGCTTGGTAAGAATTTCTTTATACTGTTGAACACAGCAACAGCATTTCTACAGCTAAACTGTTATATATAACAGATTAACATGTGAAATTTTAATATCCAAGCCGTCATTCAAAAGGGGCAATGAGAGGGGGTGGGATAATAATGAGAACTTATCAGCCCTGGTTTTGAGCTCAGACTTACAGTATTACAACACACTGACGGTAATTGTGTTAGCAGTTATTAGGATTTCAGGATTCTGGTCAATATGTTTTCTATCACCAATTAGAACCATCTACCACTGTTGCTCTGCCCTGTAGGCTACAATGCTCTACATTGTGTGTCAGTGAGGTCCTGTTTAACTAGGCCTCGCTTTATCAGGAGAGATAAGGGGAGAGAGGCAGAAAAAGAGAGAGAAAGATAGAGAGATAGAGAGAGAGAGATTTTAGGAGAGAGATAGAAAGAAATAGGAAATTGAACAGATGGACAAATACATAGATATACAGCAAGACGGAGAAATTAACAGGTAGATAGATAGATAGATAGATAGATAGATAGATAGATAGATAGATAGATAGATAGATAGATAGATAGATAGTTAGAAAGTGTGTGTGTGTGTGTGTGTGTGTGAGTGATCTAATGCTTATTATCCAAACAGGCACCAAATGGTGCACCAAACCCTGAGGCATGGAGCTGCAACAACACACTTACCTCCCTCTTTGTGTCTTGTTTATCTCTACAGATGGTCGTGTGTTTGTGGTAGAGAGACAGTGTGTGTTAGAGCACGTACGTGGCAAACATGCTTTTTGGGTTTTTCTCTCCTTTTACAGTTGAGCCAGACAGGGCAAAACAAAAGATTTTAGCTGCAGAATTACCCTACTCCTCTTACCTTAGAAGGACTCAAAGTAAAAGGTAGGAGACCTTGACAACGTGCACTGATGCAGCAAACCAATACTCCATAACGGTATTTCAGCACAACCACCTGCACACCGCTCAGCCATGTGTTATGTTTTTGAGTTTGGTGTGGCATTGTCTTAATAAATATTGTCATGAGGTTTATTGGAATGAAGCTGTTGACTGCAACTGTTTATTTTGTTACATTTGTTTTTTTAACTATAGTTTAAATGTATCACTTATGTATCATGCTTATGTATTAAGCAATAGAACCAATATCAATGGTGGAAATTTACATAGTTTTCAAATCAAAATGGAGCACACACATCCACATACATATGGCATATTGATAATTAATTGGCATCTTGTGATCCATTTGCTTCACAAATATGGTCCAACATGACATCCATATATCTGAGGAAGGCTACAATGAAAATTAAATCTTAGGGAGCACAGACATATGTATCTCTTTATTAGAGAGTGAGATCAGGACTAAAGTCACCGTGGGTCTCTTGGATTAAAAATTAACACAGCACCCTGTAACACAGGCGTGTGCAAATATCTGGACTCTTGGGCCACAAAGGGTATTGAAATATGACACAGGGTCCATGTCAGGAGCAATTACATCAAGGTGCAATGGATAATGCATTGGCCTTCTAGTTATTTTGAGGAAAAGATATTCAAAGGTAGGTTGTGCGTTTGAGTCCCACCACAGTCACTTTTCCTAAATTTTCCTTTCAATAATGTTTTCTGAATTTAATAATCTGTAAAATCATGCATGACAGCTAAAATGCTTTTATTCTTTTCTACAGTATTTATTGTGGAATTCTTGCATTGCAAGAAAAAAACGGAAGTATAACGATAATATAATAGTATAGGTTGGACAAGTTTTGAGCGCTGGCTTTAAATGACAAATGGGCCACATGGGGCCATGCTGGGGTTAAAGTTGGTTTCTATTATAAATATAAATGCCCAAGGTCACCTGTCACCCCCCATGGACAACCTTATGTGCCCATGGAGAGTGTTCTAAAAGTAAAACTAGACACAACAAGAGGGTTAAAATGGTACTGTTACTGTGCTTTTTAAATCAGTAACACTTTCAACAATATTCTTATATTGTTTCTCACTTTTTTTCTTTCTCACTTGCGGGCCTCAATTGGTTTTAAAACTGGACACAAAAGTGGTTTAAGCCTTCTCTATGCCATCTTGAGGAAAAATGTGGGCATTACGAGAAAAAGGCATAAGTATAATCACCAATATTCTAACCAATTATATAATTTGGACGTGCTTGCCGGGCTGGATTACAAAGCTAAACTAGTTTTCTCATGCCTGTTCTAATACATATGTAACCTTGTTAAAATATTAAGTTTTAAGTTTTTTTGGTCAGTAGAAAGGATGTAGTGACAGATCCTTTTCAGTCATTGGTCCAGATATAGGCGTGAGCAGGAAGTGAGCGTGTGGAAGTGTGTGATTGGATGTCTTGTTTTTAAAAGGACTGGAGGGAAAGATTCAGGAGAGATAGGTATGATGGGAGAAGATGAGACAATGGAGCCACATGGGCATATGCAGATGTATTGTTTTGCAGTGTTAATATTGTCAGCTTGACACTATTTGTAAACTGCTACATCTAGTTCCAGCTCGGAGCTCGTGTTAGATGTTTTCTGCTTAGTCCGACTGCTAAGCTGAAAGACTGTCATTGACTAATACAGTCAATGAAATTCATCCTGGATCTCATACTCTCGGTGTGGGAGTCTGATTTCGCCAGCTTTGTCGTCTTGACCTCATCACCTCTGGAGAAGCTACACCACTCCACCACTCACTGGTTCCCGCAACAACCCCGTCCTTGCAGCATTTTCATTTGGAGGTAACACTATTATATTTTATAAGGATCTCTAAAGACTGGACCTCATCACACCCAAGTCACCACATCAGGCCTGCACCAGGAGTTTATTTTGTTTGCCGGCTGTTGTATGTGAGTGAATAAGTGTGGGCCCATTGAGTTAGTCAAGTCTAGAAAGGTTATGATAATTTGTTTAAATGTAAAAAAAAATAGTAGGTAGGTAACTTTAGGTAAAAAATTTAAGTTATGGGTTTAATCAAACTTATCATTTCTGTTTTAGTATTTTGTCTTTGTGTTTGTAAAACTTTTAAAACCTTTATTGTTTATTTCCTTAAAACTTGACTCATGATATTTATTTGCTTAACTTTAACTATTACCTTTAATTTAGTAATATAAACAACCTATTCAAAACCATTTGATTGCAGTCAGGTTGATCAGTTAACTATAACAATAATCCAAACTAAATTTAATAGAAGTACTTGAAGTATTTAATCACAATTAATGAACCCAGAGCCTACTCTTAGTAAAGGTTCTATTGAGAGTAGTGCTACACATACGATGATGATGGTAAAACTGACAGACAACAGATAGATAGATCCATTCTCCCAGTGGAGATCAAGAAGAAAGTCGCCCCTGATCACTCCTGTTCTGACTGAATGTTTTCAGTCTTTTCAGAGAGGAGGAGGACCACAGCACCAATGCTGTAATGGCTGGCACAATGTCACCTCAGAAATAGTTTCAATAAGATCCTTCTGCACCAAAAAGCTGAGAAGCTGTCCAGGAGACTTAAATTCTTCCCTCACTTTTGTTGATCTACACAGTTCAAAGGGATTCGGCTTTAGTTTAATACTGTTCTCTTGCCATGATATGAGGCCAGAGGACTACGAGCCTCACAACAAACACTGAGCATTATATGCACTAGCTGAAATAATGACGTTGAATTTTTTTCCAGTAAAAGTGTTTTGTATGTTGCTATTAAAAGTGAATGTTTTAATAGTAACATGCAGACGGCCAGTAAAAATTATCTGTCTGCATCCCAAGAGTGCACAGAAATCCATTGTGAGGCCCAGGCGTGAGCAATCGTCTCTTCTTAGTTTTGGATCGGTAATTTGAAGTTATGAAATGAAAAAGAACTCCGTAATGTCAGGTGAGGCCGTGCCTCACTTGCTTCCCCTGACCGCATGCATCTGTCAACACTGCAGGCTCCAGTGCACTAGTTTCGGCCTGCCTGTCAGACTTATCCAAGTGGATTAAAGACCTGTGTGTCATGACTGATTACCAGCTATCTTTATCTCAAACTTTCCTAATTTTATGCTTCTCTACAACACTTGCAAATTCAGACTATACCTGACCTTAAATGCCCAACTGTTACTTTATATATCACCTATTGCCACGTCCTCCTATCTAGCCTACAAGACCCCTTCAATAAGTCCAAAATGCACATCTGGTCTACAAACAACTAAATAGGGCACATGCAACTCCTCTGCTCATTGACCTTCACTGGCTGCCTGTCGCTGCAGTAATCAAGTCACTGTACCTCGCTTATAAAATATCTACAGTGAGCGCTCCTACTCATCATGACTTATTGATAAAGGCTCATCACAGGAGCATCGTCTTGCATTGTCCTTTTCTCAACAAGGTAATCATGGTCATTATCCACCCTGGTTCTTACCTGGTGCAACAGTTTTCCAGTTGCTAGAAGAGCAGTGTCCTCCCTCTCTGACTTTTAGAAGAACTTGAAACCTCTTAACAACGACCTAATATTTTACATTGACTTGTCCTCTTCTTAGTTTGCTGTATACCTTCCATTTATTCATTTTCATCTGCTGTCATCTTACGCCACCCAAATCACATTGCCCCATATTAAGGAAAGGAAACTCCTTGTCATTGTGACATTGTGATTCACACCATTGCACACAACAAAATGCGACCTCTGTATTTGAACCATCACCGAAGTGAACAGTGGGCAACTTTGAGCGCCCAGGGAGCTGTGAGTGGGGACAGTGCCATGCTCAGTGGACCTCAGTGGTAACTTGGCGGTAGGAGATTTGAACCGGGGGCCCAGGTCCGCTTTCTTAACCATTAGGCCACCTACTGCAATTGTGAGCCTTGCTGTGGGTGGTGAGCCGACAAGAAGTTATGTGTGTCTATGCTCAGAGCACCTCAGTGGCAACCTGGCAGCTGGTGGAGACCTTGCAGACCTAAATCTGCTTTCTCAAACATAAGACCATCTCTGCCGACACCTCTTAGTTACTCATTATTTTACTTCTTTTTCCAGTAAACTACTCCAACTTGTAACGTTTTCCTGAATTGTAAGTCACTTTGGATAAAAAGCCAATATCATGTAATATCATGTACAGTAATGTCAGAACAAGCAAGATTTGGGCTAAGTGAAGACTTGCCCAACGTGCTTGCTGCTGGGATCTATCTATTCACAACACAGGACTTCTTCTATAATAGATGCTAATTAATGTAGAATTGGTGACTCAAGCAAGCATTGATTGGTTACTGTCACAATAGCGTTCCAGTGGAAGTTGGACTTTGTTCTGCTCTGCATTAACAAGGTTCCCATTGATGCACTGAAAATAGATGATTACACAAATGTACTATTTGGTACACGCAGTTTGACACATACACCTAGATGTTTGCATGTGAATTTTGATTATCTTATATTACATTACATTTCATCATACTGTACTTCTTTTTTAAAACCTGTACCTAAACTTAAGAATAATGGCTTCTTAATTTTAAGAAAAAATATAGATTAAGTTAAATATGTTATAATTGTATTTTAAATAACTAAAATAACCAAAAATAAAAAGAACATTTCCATAGTCCAACCCCCACACCTTATTGCCCATTTTGCTCAACACCATCTTCTGGTATCATCCTCATTTAGCCTCATGTCATTCTTGGCCCTTCTGTTGTTTTTGTCCTTTTTATTATCCTCCCACCACCTTTCTATCTCTTCACACCTCCAGTAACTCCTACTGTTTCTTCTATTTTTAACCCCCCCACCCCTTCTCCACCATCCATCCTCTCTTCCTGGCCTACGCCCTTTTCAGACTGCCGCCAATAGCAACATCAACAACAGCATATCTACTGTGTGTGGCCTCTGCTGGACACATTTTGGCATCAGAAAAGGGAGCAGGAGACTGAGAGAAAGAGAGACTGGAAAGAGACAAGAGAGAAAATGGGGGAATAAAAAAAGAGAGAAAGGGAGTAAGGGTTTATTTTTAGTGATGCAGAAAACCAATAGAACACACAAAAACACCACACACTGCAGTGTTTTTTTTGCCATGGCTAAAGCACAGTGATTGGTCGTGGACCTCAGCTGCTTCACTGTCACCAGTATAAACAACGTATAACAGAAATATTTGTTTGCGTTTCAAATACATTATAGATAGATAAACAGATAGATAGACATCCCTTAATTGACATTAGTTTTAGAAAATAACAATACAAAATTACGAATCAAGCTCAGGATATAAGCTTATTATACAAAACACTTAAAAAATCCTAAAAATCTAAGTAATTTTGAATAGGCCTTTAGAGGTCAGAGAGGGAGAACAATCCACCTTAGGTCCAATGACCTACAGGACCACTTAACAACCATAATGTTCAGACAGCTTTGTGGTTCAAAACTCACTATCAAAAAAAACTAGAGCTAATATAAATCTGTTCAACCTACTTAAGGTAAGTCCAGTTGTCTTTACATTGCTCTGAGATGATCCTGATGACAGGGAAAACTGAAAATAGTCACAAAATAAATCCCTGTTATAAACGCAATAGCCCCATGATCCTGCTTTGCTAGAAAGGAGCCAAAAGATAGCGCCTCTGTCCTTCACCAAATAAGAAAGCCCCCATGTTATTGGGGGACATAGTTGTCCCTGATCTTTTTATTATGTTGATTTGCAACATTACGAGATATTTGGCAGAAAAGTCATATTTGGTTGAATATTCATTCTAAAAGTATAACAATACAATGTATTGAAACCAATATCAATGACTTTGTCAATGTTAAAATGTAGTTTAATGAATTGCGTAGCCAAATGTGTCATTGTTTGCAGACGATATTTATCCATCCATTTTCGTCTGCTTATAATGATTACTAGGTCATTGAACCTCCCTGCAAGTAGCGAGCCAACCTGGAAAGCAACAACTACCACAATGAGGATTTGATTTTACCCACAAGGTGAACTCTGAAGTTCCATACCAATGATAATGACTCACTTTGAGAATAGTCAAACATTGGGGAATCTAAACTTTTCTAAACTTTCTCTTTGCTTCAATTGTCTACTATTGCAGGTTATATAGTATATGTTGACATTCCTAGATTATTTGATTTACTTGTTCTCACTTTTTTTTTGTCTCTGTAAATGTGCACAACTTTTTACTGGTATATTTATGGTGTAGGTACAATGGCCACAACAATGTGTCTGTATTAAGTGAGAAAATTGAAAGAGCATTAATGACACCAAATCCTTGATCAATGACCTTCTTCCTTAAGGGATATAAACACCATTTCAAAATCTCCTTAGGAAACCCGATGCTAAAGTCTGTTCCTCTAAGACTTTTCTTAGAGTTCTATGCAAACTCATTCTGCGTATGGTGTAAAAATTGATGTTTGCTGGGTGTATGGTTACATCCTCTCCAGCTCTCTCAGTTGGAAGTGCTCAGCTGTTTTGTCAGTCTTTAATTACATTTCTGGCCTATTTAGGAGCGAGGGCAATATTGTACCTCTCAAATGGAGATCAATAGTTTTTTTGTTTAATATTTTTTTTGTTTTCCAAAAGTTGTGTCATACCCAAGGGTTCTACAGCAAGACATATTGTTCTACATGCAATTGACTCCAAGTGCCTATTGAGTTTATTGGTTTCCCACTACCCATAACTTCCCATTTTCACACTTTTGCATGCCCAGGTTTATTCAACCAATAACAGCAATTGTAGAGAAGCGAGAGAAAGGGGAGACACCAACCTAAATGTTGGTGTCATGATATCCTTTGGTGGTACCAATAAAAGAAACTAGACAGAATCCATAACGTTGTGTTCAGAAACCAAAGCCAATAGGAGCCAATAGTTCCCTTTTCCTAAAACAGTGCTGTGCTAGCACTGCCAATTTAGACAAGAAGTGAGCAGCAGCTTAAATTAGATCAGCTGCAGAGACAGGATGTGTTCAGCTGTTGAGATTGTCTGCAGAGGAGGAGAAGGAGGAACAGGGATGAAGATGCTGGGTTTTCAGTAAAGGTTAACTGTTTAATCTTGGTCAGGGAATTAAACTCATGGTTTAGGTGAATAACTTCTTAACAAACAAACAAAACCAATGATGGTCCCAATGGCTGTCCTACCAAGCAATGGCATAAGTATGCCATTGGACAACCTTCTGTGCCATAAATACACAAGTTAAGCTGTAGTCCACATCCTAAATGAAACTAAATAGACCCTTCACTGTCACATCTAAAGTAGCTTCAAAGACTTCAAAATCTCCATGCAGCCAAATGCCAGTCCAATGATCCATTCAAAATAACAGTTTGTAAATTTTTCCATCTCATTAAAATAAGATACCAAACACTGTGTTTTTTGGCATGACAGACCTGCACACAAACACACCTGCACACAAACACACCTGCACACACACACAAAATCACGTGAGAGTAAGAGCGTATGGCAGCCTTATGTTGTTCTTGCTTCTATTTTTAAATATATCAGATGTGTTCCAAGCCGTTTTTAACACTACAGAAAAGCACATGATTTCAGTGAAATTACCCTCATCACTGTGCTCTGTGATCCAATGATAACACGTGAAAATGAAAAAGGTTGTGTTCTGCAATCAGAGCTCATCAAATCGAATAAAGCGTTTAGATCTAATGTACCTGTCAGTTCAGAACTGAAGAAGCTTCTTTGGTGAATTTACCCTTTTTCTAAATAAAATTCATGTCCATGTTACCTAACTTTAGATTTGTATAACACAGCTACTATATTGGTCACGGATGGCTGAACATTTAAGAGCTTTTCCATGTCCAATACTCTAAAGACAAAAAAAAAACTTTTTCCCAAGCTGTACGTCAACTTGGACACTAGAATCTTTTTCCTTGTGGGCCTAAGTTGATTTTTAGTGTTACAGTTTGCATTACAAATGTAATACAGCAACATATCAATACCAATACCAATATCTTGCCACGATTTGTCAGACATATGAAGATCAGCACTTAGGCCCGATTTTTAGCTTCAGTTGTTTAACTTGAGTTGTACAGTGTACACGGGGTTAATACTGTACGATTGTCTCCTGACCACCTCATGATCAATTGTGTGAATATCAAACATGTTTGAAATCTTGTAAATTTGCCCATGATTTCCATGCCAACCACACTGCACATGCATGAACATAGCTATGGAGGAGAAAACAAGTTAACAACACAAAGCAGCACGGCAGAACTGACAGACTAGACCGGTGGTGACCAATAGGTCGATTGGGATCTACCAGTCAATCTCCAAAGGAGTGCTGGTAGATCCGGTGTTTAAAACTATACAGAGATATAAAGAGATATAAATGTATATAAACACTGGACAGAAGTAAGAATCATATCAGTATTGAGTAACACGGTATAACATATATATATATATATATATCAAAATGTATAGACTAAGATACCCATTTTATAAAGGTAAATATATTTAGTATTATAGTTTTTAATATTGCTAGATCGCTTCAACCTGGTCATTTGAAATGTAGCTCACAATGCACAAAGTGTGGGCACCCCTGGACTAGACTGACCACATCCGCCAAGATGATTTCTGGTCTGTTCACATCCTCGTTGTCACCTTTCCTTTCAATGTCTGGTCACATAACAAATTGCCAGGGAAATGATTTTTTGCTTGCTGAGCATTATTCTCATCATGTCTCAGAGAAAAGCTGTGAGCGTCCGAGCATCTCCCACTCCTGGCTTCTTTTTCCTCCGTCTCAGTGGATCACAACCCTATTCTTGTTTATTTTTACATTTTTAACAACTGTTAATAAGTTCTTCTTATACAGTAGAGATTTTCAACCGGTGTGCTGCAGCAAGTTATCTAAGTTGGGGTGTCTGTAAAAATGTATGTACATAAACACATGGTTCACGAAGAAAGAATTAGCCAAAGGCTAGTTATCATCTGTAGTCCCTTGGCCATGATGTAAAAAGGCAAGAAGCACACATTACATATACAATAGAAAATACAGATGCAAACACTTTTCATACAATTTCTTTCAGCTTCATCTGGCATCTCCTTTTGAATTACATGAACATTTGCATGGTTTAACTTGATATTTCTTTCCCTATTTATCAATATGAGATATTTATACTGATTGACAATTTGTATTTTATCTCCATTAACAAGTAAATCAGGATCAGGTGACACTCTACTTATTTTAGTGAAACCCATGCCTACAGTTTTAGAAAGGTCTAGCTGTAGACAGCACTCCTGTAACCAGATTGTCACACAGGACATTGTTTTGTAATACAGCGAGCGATAGATTCCGTCATGACCTTGCTGAGTTATTGTCGAATTGCGGTTGGAAAACCTTTCATATTATATCCTGTCCAACCCTCTGACTACTGGTGGTTCCTGCCTTGCCAGGGTCAGCATCACCCAGTCTCACTTTGCCGTCTTGCTGGGTGACTGCTAAGGTTTGTTGGACCTGCAGTGTTGTTGATTGTCCCTCTACAGAGTCGGTAAATTGTGTTGCTTTCATCTGTCATCCTTATTGATTTATCTAATTTAGCTCCTTTGTTCTCCTCAGGAAGTCTGCTTCAGTAAGTAATCAACAAGCTTCAAAGACATATAAGACAAATTAACAAACTTTAAGAAAGCAATGTTTGTGTGTGGTATTATATTTACAACTGTTCAATCAAATTGTTTATATTGGAGTGTTGGTAAAAGCTTTCAACCACATATCTATGTGAGCTGCACTTCGTAAGCCTGACTGCGATAAAAACTAAAAACAGAGACTGAAAGCTGTTGAGGAAGAGATTTGTGTTTGTCTTTCTACCATTCCTACCAGGATATCCAATTTGTGTTCATTGAAACAGGCCCAGGTTTCACACTATAAATACATTTAGAAACTACATTATCAACTATACTATGTAAACCAGCTACTAGGGAGCAGAAGCCAGTGTTTTTAGTGCCGGTCCCAAGCCTGGATAAATGGTGAGAGTTGTGTCGGGAAGGGCATCCGGCGTAAAACTTTGACCAAATCAAAGATGCGAGACAACAAAAAGATCGGTCAGGACCCAGGTTAACAATGACCACCAACAGTGCTGTTAACCTACAGGGTACTGTTGGAAATTGGACTACTGTTGGTCGAAGACAAAGAAGAACAGGAGGGCGATTGATTGAGACAAATAGGGAAAAGAGGAAGGTTAGAAGTGTTGGTCTGAAGGTGGGAATGTAGGTAC
>JAFBJS010002412.1:275563-297564 GCA_016785265.1 Paraplagusia blochii
ATCTACCAGCTTCCAGGTTGCCATTGAGGGTCTCTGAGGATGACAGATATAATTTCCCTGTCTCTTATACACATCTATATTTACAATTGTTTATTCAAATTGTTTATATTGGAGTGTTGGTAAAAGCTTTCAACCACATATCTATGTGAGCTGCACTTCGTAAGCCTGACTCCGATAAAAACTAAAAACAGAGACTGAAAGCTGTTGAGGAAGAGATTTGTGTTTGTCTTTCTACCATTCCTTCCAGGATATCCAACTTGTGTTCATTGAAACAGGCCCAGGTTTCACACTGAGTATAAATACATTTAGAAACTACATTATCAACTATACTATGTAAACCAGCTACTAGGGAGCAGAAGCCAGTGTTTTTAGTGCCGGTCCCAAGCCTGGATAAATGGTGAGAGTTGTGTCGGGAAGGGCATCCGGCGTAAAACTTTGACCAAATCAAAGATGCGAGATGACAAAAAGATCGGTCAGGACCTAGGTTAACAATGACCACCAACCGTGCTGTTAACCTACAAGGTACTGTTGGAAATTGGACTACTGTTGGTCGAAAAGACAAAGAAGAACAGGAGGGAGATTGATTAAGGCAAAGAGGGAAAAAAGGAAAGTTAGAAGTGTTGATCTGAAGGTGGGAACCCTGAATGTAGGTACAATGACAGGGAAAGGTAGGGAGCTAGCTGACATGATGGAGAGAAGAAGAGTGGATGTGTTGTGTGTACAGGAGACCAGGTGGAAGGGCAGCAGGGCTAGAAATATTGCAGGAGGTTTTAAGTTATTCTACCATGGATTAGATGGGAAGAGAAATGGAGTTGGGGTGATCATCGGGGAAAAGTATGCAAGGAATGTGATGGATGTGAAACAAGTGTCAGACAGGTTAATGTGTGTAAAGGTAGAAATAGAAGGAGTGATGGTGAATGTTGTCAGTGGTTATGCCACACAGGTAGGCTGTGAGTTAGAGGAAAAGGAGACGTTTTGGAATGAGCTGGATTTGGTTGTAGAGAGCATCCCCAGGGTAGAGAGAGTGGTGATTGGAGCAGACTTCAATGGCCATGTAGGTAAAGGGAACAGAAGGAATGAGGAAGTGATGGGCCGGTTTGGGATTAGGGATAGAAATTTGGAAGGACAGGCAGTGGTAAATTTAGCAAAAATGAAAATGGCCGTGGTAAACACCTATTTAGAGGGTGACATACAAAAGTGGAGGCAGATCCATTCAAGTAGATTGTATTCTAATGGAGGTAATCTGAGGGAGATAAGTGACTGTAAGGTGGTGACAGGTGAAAGTGTAACCAAACACCATAGGATGGTAGTGTGGAACCTGACAATGGAAGTGAGAAGAAGGTGAAGGCACTGAAAACACATTTCTAGATCAGTGCATATTTGTATTACAATTACTATTACACAGTGTATCTGGTAATACCACTAGATACCACTAACACTGTGTTAAACAATGTGCTTCCACAGCTGATACAGATTGATGGCTATAGATCCATCTATGCCAGAGCTGAGATTAGCAACAATGTCATCTTTCATTCAAGACTTGAGCATTTGTGCAAGGAACGTGATGACACACCTGAATAAACCTGAGTTTGAGTAGATTTAATCTAAGGAATCACCAATGTTACATAAGAATGGCGTGAGGAGGGAAAGAACCCCAAGGCATCCACATACGCAGGTAAAATGTT
This sequence comes from Paraplagusia blochii, assembly GCA_016785265.1. Lineage (NCBI taxonomy): Eukaryota > Metazoa > Chordata > Actinopteri > Pleuronectiformes > Cynoglossidae > Paraplagusia > Paraplagusia blochii. Next base: position 277,249 of record JAFBJS010002412.1, read on the forward strand.
AGCAGAAATACCCATATTTCATTTGTTGCTTTTGTTTTGACTGACTTCATGACACCTGGTAGTTGTGGTGGTAACGCACGTTAGCCATCAAGGAGCTTCATGCGGTCCTTGAGTCACATTTTTACCACCATGGTTACAAAGTCACAGACAGGCTGAAAATAAAAACACATTCAACAACGAGAAGAAAAATCACAGCACTTCTTCTTCCTACTGCATTTAGACGGTTGGCTGTGTTAATTTCATGGCCCGAAAGTCTGACACATATATCACACACAGGCACGCAAGCACCACCACAGTCACAAGCATCTTACAGTTGTTAAAGTACAGAAGTTTGAAGCTTAAAAAAATACTGCACACACACACACATACATACATACATACACACACACACACACACACACACATACACACACACAAACAACAGTTGGCTGCAGCTCATTTCTTCTACTGCAGCAGTCGAGCTTTCCTGTGTGCCTTCAGAATCAGGGATGAGGAGACATAATAAAACACGATCATCCACTCACCGCCTCCACACATGGGCACACAGAGTAGCGCAGGCTAGTTAGCATTTTGCTGCATCATGACTGAGCGTCTGAGGAAAAAACAGCAGCACAAGGACAAGACTGACAGTAAAATAAGGAAATCCCTCCTTTAAAAGACGTAACTTCTCAATCAGCGTCTGCCTCCACCTCACCGTAAATCGTGTCTTCCCTGGTGTAACACCAATGCTACATCCTCAGCATCGTGTCCAATATATTCTGTATCCTTCCTCCGCACATGTCTATACCATCTCTATCTTGTCTCTGTAATTGAAATCTTTAAAACTAATTTGTCCATCTACTTCTTCTTATCTTTTAAAATCCTGTACTTTCTGATCACTGTAAGAAACTATTACATAAATATACACAGTGAATATTGCAATTGGATTGCTATTGTGACACATGTCTATTACCTTTACTTGGTCTTCAGTGCCAGTAGGTTAGTGTCTGAACTATATTGAGAATAATGTGACACCTAAGAAGAAATTTGATGCATCTCAGCTCTGATGAAAATGAACGGAGAGCACTTTCAGAGGAGGAGTCTCCTCCTCATGCAGTGTGCAGACACCCTGTGGCCATTAAAGGCATGTGATATTCTTGTTTAATAAAACACAACAGAAATAAAACATCTGCTGTCGTGCTGTTTGCATGGTGAATACGCTAATAATACGCTTTTTTTCCCTTAACTATTTATCTGTATACATGTTTATATCAGTATTTAAAATGTTTAAGTAAGGGTATTTTATTTTAATTTATTGATAGTATATTTTTACAGAGCCTGTACTTATTAATTGTTTTTTAGATCTACTTTGGGAAAAATGCAATTAAGATATAAGCATACTAACTAACTAGGGCTGCTGTCCAATGGGTTGAACTTCTGAAGACCACTGTATTACATATACATAAATAAACATAACCCTTTCTTATTGCGGTGTCACCGCAGAGCATTAGAGTACGGTAAATTTTCACCAAAGACAAAAGTACAAACAGCAGTAACAGCATAAAGCAAAATGAATAGCGGACAGACAACGGGAAATACTAAAATAATGAGATAATCAGTGAGAGTAACAAAAGTTTATGATCAGTGCTGCGTTCATGTCCTCTCAGTAAAGCTACCAACAATGTTGTTTTTAGGTAAGAAAAAGTTTTAAATAAATAGATAATAAATAGTTTTTTCCATAAAATCTTGCATTATAGCATGAATTTGAAAATAAAAATGAGCCAGAGTGGGAACAAATGGGCATAATAGTATAGTATATTTCAAGTGTGGATCGTGTTGGGACACGTAAAAAGAAGTGTGTCCCCAACTGGCATTTGTATTACCTCAGTATATATCGAAATGAAATGCAAACATTTGTGTTCCTAAGTGGTCACATAACAGAAACGACATCAAATATTGTCCTGTTGCGTTTCATTCTTAATCTTCGCAGTAAAACAACCTCAGATGGAACGTTTGCTAAGATGAGTTTGGGCCTGAAGTAAATGTTGTGAGTGGATGTAAAGTGATAGTCATGTGTTGTTAGTATGTGTGAGTGTGTGACAGAGTGTTGTGTCTGTGTGGCAGAAAATGATCCCCTCAGTGTGATCACACTTGGTTCACATGACTGTAACTGTGATTTATTTTTTCACTTGGTTTTATGAGAAAAAGTCAAAGGGAAAGGTAAATAGGTTAAATTATTAAACTAAAAAACTTTAAACACTGCACAGTATTGACATATGTTAAAATAATGTAATGTATATCTGCAACTGTATACAAAGGAAATAAGTTGAAATAAAACTACATTTGATACCAAGGCCAGTGGTAGTGCCAGGAGATACTTTTGGTGAATTTTACAGTGTTACAGAAAAAAGGACTGAACAAAAGGACAAACATTGTTTTATAGTTTAACAGTTTAAGTATTATCCTAGCAACAAATACTAAATTTGGCCTACTTTGATACTGTTCAATATTTGATCCAGTTGCAGCTGTTTCTATATTTTAGTCCTTCTGACCTCTACTGAAGCCATTAGATATTAGGTATTTGCCAGCCAACTTGGGGTGAAATTAACCATGCAAACATAATCCTTAAAAAATCCTTCCTTTGATAAGCTCCATGGCCTGAATCTATTTTATTTCTATTTTAGATATATTGCCCAGATAAAAGCCCTGGTGGTTCTGTGTGGTTAGGAAGCACAGCAGGAATCACACTCACATTTTACTCAAATCAACTTGGTATCTCACTGGGGCATCAAAATTTCAAGGACAATTTTACATATTTCAAGGACAATTCCCTGTGTGAGCTTTGGCTGATGTTTGAGTCTGCAATGTCTGTGTTTGCATGTGAAGCCACTACCATCCAGTGATGTAATGAATCTCACAGATCTGTTCTATTAATGTCTCCACAAATTGAGAAAATACTTTTTCTCTGTTTCTTCTCCTCTGTGACAGAGGAATCATCTGAATAGAGAAAGGATCCCCTGTCTCCAATCATTCCATCTTTGGGAATTTCAATACAGATCCATTATTGGGCATTGGTTCCACCAAAAAACATAACAATGCTCTGACTGACACATGAAAAACATATCACAAAAATTAAATGTAGAAATGGCAATCACCACTCTCGATCCTTACTCTTATCAGATTACATTAGTTAATATTAACACAGACCTTTAGTAGAGATGGGATTGTTATGCAATTATTGTTTTCTATATACTGTAACTATAATCATCCGAAAGTCTCTGCCTCTACTCACACATACAGTCATGGGTCATTGGCCTGGGACCAGCGTCACGGCACATTACATCTGAGAGTATTTTGGGTCAGTGAAAGCGGCATGCACATAATCAACGAGAAAATTCAGCTACTTTACTGTACAGGAAAAATACCGCTGTTAACAGCTTCTGAATAGAAAGCATTCCACTTTTTATTAATATTTCCTTAATGTAGCAGTGGTTTTAAAATTAAAATGTGCAAGCTGAATCCTGGAAGATATTTCAATTACAAAAGTTAACTTTTACATATATTATACAAAGCAATACATATATTTGGATGTAGACTTTCTTGCTTTAACAATATTTTAAAAATTAAGTTCCTTGAATTAAATTACATGTAATTAAATTGAGAATTATGTAACATCAATTTAATAATCTATGGCAAAATATAACCTTGCAATGTACTGACGCCATAAAAGAGCTCACAGGGCTGCATGGACATTGAATCATGAAAAAGACATGGCAGAAAGTCAAGCCCAGGGCTTCGGGGCATACATTCTAAAATGTATGGAGAAAAGAAACACCAAGACATCTGGATTCAACTAGGCCAAGAACAAAGTTGAAGGAGATCCAGAGCTCAATGAAATGCCAGAGAACGTAAAGTTAACTCTCACAACAGAAACAGTAAAAAAAAACAAATTATATATACATACACATATATACATACATACATATATATGATGCATATGTGAAATAATATGTATGAAATGTTTCACAAAGATGGATGTAACTCAACTCAACTAAAATTTTATTTGTTTAAATTGCCAAATCATAACTACTATCCCGAGGCACTGTACAGAACAACCATACATTAAAACAACAATATGCAATATAAGGGGAGAATAAATAAAATAAATAACTTATGAATAATGAAATTAAAATATGTAAGTGCTTTGGAGATGTGGTGACGATGTATTTGTGAGGAAAATCTAAAAATGCAGAGAAATGTGTAGAGGCTTAGTGGCACAACAACATGTTCTGGGAAGTCAGGGTTCTCAAACTTGTGGACCAGGGGCCATTCGCAGCCCATGAAATTATATTTTGTGGACCCCCCACCGTTATATATACAATAAGTTTAATGTTAGTGCAGTCCACAAGAATTATAGTGGAGTTTCCCTAAAAGACAAGTTAGATTCACCCGGTGGTAAACACCGCTCTGGTAATGTGAATATGGCAATGAAGACTGCACTACAGTATAGCACCATGTGCTTTACCAGTAAATACTAATATTAGTAAATACTAATAATATTTTTTTAGATTTTATATATATATTTATTTTATTTTTTATATATGTGTATATATATTTTTTTTTGGTAAATATTTTGCTCCCTCTGGTTCATTTCCTGTTGTTTTGTTTTTGTTATTCGTACCCGTCTGCAGTTTTGAACTACACAGAATCTGGGGAAACTGACTTTTTGATCATTTTTAACATTGAAAGCTGATATAAACACTTTAATGAAATGACAGAGAGGAGAGCGACTCCTTTGAGTTTGCGACCCCTAGTTTAAGGTAACAGAAGAACACAAAAGAGCTGTTTGCTGTGATAAACACTTTCTCCTGGTCCTGTTCTCCTCCTCCACCACCTCCACCTGCTTCTCTATTTAGGTTTCAGAGAAACTTTTAACTCTACTGAGCTGACTTTATATCCTATCTTTTCAGAGCCAGCTGTGAGCTGGTTCGTAAATTAGCATTCGGCTAAAACATCGAAATGACCTGTTTTCACTATTTTGCGAATTGTCATTTAGAAAATGTACTTGTGATTTTTAAAATATTAAATTGTTTCTACAATTTAACCACTGAAATGACACATGTATTAAGTACAAAGAGAAAATAAGCAGCTATATGGGCTTTATAAACAGATATAACAAAGACTATAAAACTTTAAACCCCACAACTGAGAAACACCATCATAGGAACCAGCGTGAACGCGCATCCAGCAGGTAAACACTCACCGAGCTTTGCGCAAATCAACGACAACATATGGTAGCAGCCAGCACTGGACACACGCTGACAAAGTCGTCTTCAACACCATTACCCACACAATTAAAAACATTTGTCCAAGCAAAAACGGAGCACAGGTAAAGAACGTGACGACGTCAACACACACACACACACACACACACACACACACACACACACACACAGACACACAGACACACAGACACAGCCTGCCCTCACCAGTACAGCAGTTTGTTGTGTAGAATAGCGGGCGTTTTGTCCGATGCGCAGTTGATGCACCACATTATTGCTGCTGTCGCTGCCGCTGAAAGCTGATAAACACTACTGTCACTGCAACTGCAGCAGCAACGAAGCAACGAGCAACAAGATACAGATAGAGCAAGAGAGAGAGAGAGGGAGGGAGAGAGAGATGCTGCCCTCAGCGTCTCTCTCCTTTCTATGATTCGGTGTCTCTGTTCGTCACTGGAGCATCATCACCGTCATCTTCTCCTCCTTCTCGCCTTCATCTCTACAGTACTGCATCTCCCTGGCGCGTATTTACTTCTCAGAACTAAACAAGCATTTTGTTTGAATGCAACGGACTCTACGGAACGTGAAACTGGCAACAATGAATTAGAGTAAAAAAAAAACATGGAGGGCTCGAATCCTTAAAGAAAACAGACGATTTTAGGTTGTAGAGACACAAGAGCTGCTAGTCCGCTGCTGCCTCCTGTGGTCTCGTGAGGTACTAAGCCTTATTTGTAATTGATGGTGGGCGGCAGTTGTTGGTCAACAATAATGTTATGTTATACATTGTGATGTTGCCTTAGATTTTTAAGAACTTTCCTGAACCATCACCTCTAATAGCCGTGCTGCTTAATTTATTGAGCCAACCTGTGGCTTGGGAGCCACATTTTTATATATGCGTGTTTTTACAATATGTCAACTTCACTCCGATGGGTGTTGAGGCAAAATACCGAGGAAATATTGGCACAGGTGAAAAGATAGATAGGATAGATTTTTTGCACCCATGCACAATACACCATATGGCTCTTTACGGTAACACACTAAAAGTTGTGGCGCTTAGCTTCTTGTCTGCTTCTGGGGTTTCCTTTTTACTGAGGAAGTCCCTGTTGGCCAGTTTTGGTATTGCAGCTGAAAACTGCATTTAGAGCAGAAACTGCAGTACCAGCTTTTTTGGGGTAGATTTAAGGAGACTCAAAAAGAACCTCTGAACCAGACTGTGGAACGACAGCAGAACGATAGCTGCAGCTGAGAGGTGACTGGCAGTTGATGAGCTGCTGATGGCTCAAGCCTCAGGGCTGAAAAGGGAACAGCCAGTGAAAATGCTGACAGCTGAAGCAACTAGATTCTCGGTGAAGTCGATGTGAGCATACAATAGAATTTAAATTGTTGTTTTGTGTGAGTGTGCCTACAAGACCTACAATTGCTCACAGCCGTTGTTAAACAGCTGAATGAGGACAAAGCAAACATTTTTTTACAATCAGTCTTTAAAATGTAAGGACGACTGACTCTATGATCTTATTAGAAATCACCGATAAACACTGTGTCAGAAATTGAAACCTCTCAATTTCAACTCTTGTCTTTTTCTGTACATCCTCTCTCCTCCTGACTCTCTTTGACTCATTTTCTTTCTCCATCCCTTCGTCTCAGGACAGTAACCGTGGGCAACAAAGCATGAAACATGAAAGAGCTTCCCCCAACGTTTCCAGGGCAACGAGAGGCAGCACAGGGAATTTCATAATTTTCTGCTTGACTCAGTGACAACATATACTGACCCACACATTCTTTTCTCATCCACCCATCTATCCATCTCCACCCTCCACAGTGACTCCGCAGCCTCAGGATAACTTGTCATTACTTCCCACAATCCTCCTCTTTCTTAACAATCATTTAATTCAATTCTAGAAGTGCTGCACTACGATAAATACTGGACAGGGAGATACACAGCTGACAGCTGATGATGGTCAAATGCCAAGTTATTATTTTGTAAACATACTGTGTCAAAGTTTGTGAGGTAAAATCCTTTCCACATGTACCTTACACACTGACCACCCTGGGCAGCAGTAGGCCAGCATCTCTGGTGCTCATTAAATGATTTAGCTAACCAGACAATTGATAATGATTTTTGCTAAAATCATTGCCAATTGTCTGTCGGACTTTGTTAAAGGAAAGTAAACAGAGGAAAATCATTTTCTGTCAATGGGATGATGACAGTTGCAACAAAGAGAAGATCGGAAGAAAGAATGTATGAAGTGAAATGAGGATTAATCAGTGTGAATTCACTCCTCTCATTTATTTATCTTTTCACACATCCATTATTCACTCATCTCTTCATCGTCTCTTGTCTGTCTCTTCAGTCATCTTTGTAGTACTTTGTCATGTTTTCCTTTTTCTCAAATCTCGATCTTCACTTTCCCAGTTTCTGATTTTTTTTTTTTTTAAGCCCCTGTCTCCCCGTCGTTCCCTTTCCCCACTGTCTTACGGTTCTCCCTCATAATATCCTTCTCTCATAGAGAGACAGAGGGCAGGAAGAGGTTGTTGCCTGGAGACGGTTGGGGACAGGAAGAGGCGGGGCTGTGGCAGTCAAGCGAAGTGAGGAGTATCCATGACAACACAGGTTTCACAATGTCACTGTGTGTGCAGGCTGTTTTTTTTTTTTTTTTTTTTCATGGACCGGTTCTAAAATGTGTGTTTAATTTTTTTTTTTTTTTTGCATGGACCGGTTCTAAAATGTGTGTTAACAGGAAAACAAATCCTTACGGGGATGACTGCAGGGCCTTTATGAGAACCAGCACTTACAAACTCCTTTACAAATAGGATTAGAATTGAGATTAGTGTGAGGCATTGGAAATGTGTGCAGTTCAGATTGGGAGGGGGAAGTGATCTAGAAGCATATGGTGACAACACACAAACACACACATGGCTTGAATTTGGCCCTAAATGACATGGAATAGGACTATAGACCAAATGCATGTGCTAAAAATTGTACATGTAGATGCAAAATTAGTGCAATGTGAAGCAGCATCCTCCATTAATTAATAAGTTTTCCATTTGATTATAGACATTAATGGATGTCCATGTGGGAATGCTAGAATCTTGAAATTTGAGGATTAGTATTAGAAATGTTAACTACTAAAAACATGACAAAATATATGCAGGTGAGGCTGCAAATGGCTGGTTAATGAGATTTCTCATTAACCAGCCAGGGCCTCATAGTATCAGCAGCAGTAGCATCAGCAGCTGCAGAAGCCTCTGCATCACAGACCAAAACTCTAACTCAGCACAAAAACCCAAACACTCCTGCTTCTATTTAGGGAGTAACCCAGCCTTAACCCTGATAAACAGCACTGACCTGGTGAATAAGCCTTTACAAAAATTAAGTAAATATTCTAAATTACAGTTGAATATGTCAAAACAAAATGTGTTGACATATTCAACTTATTTGTAATTGCATTTTTTTGGATTATCAGAAACATAAAGCCATTGGATGACATACCTAAAAGAGACTGAACTACATTTAAAGTCTGGAATAACAAAAAAAATGTAACAACCACATCAACTTACAAATATACAGATATAGAAAAAATCTGTAACAAGGTCTGGACTGAGGCTTTGTTAGTCAGTCTGATCACTTGTTATGGTTTGATTGGCTCAGCTGTACAATTTTAAGGCCACTTAAAATGATGTGACTCTAAGTTGCAAACATGCCTCACAATGCTTTAATGTTGAACCACTAATGAAAACAGTGCCATGTTATGAAATGACAAATCTGGGGTCTTGCACTGCGCTGGGTTTTAACTGTTCTTGGAACAGTGCAAATACTAATCTTTTGAATTATAGTATGGTTCCAATGTGTCTGGAAAGAAAACTTTGACTTGCAACATTCAATGCCTCAAACTGCAATAGTAATTTGAAATAATTGTGACACAACTCACTGACTTTAACCCCATCACCTAGAGCAGTGTTTCACGAATCTTCACAAACCGATTCACAAAACATTTTCCATAAATCATGGACCATTGTTGAACATTAATGACAATATTTTATTGTTACACAAGTGATGTATGGACAATCAAAAAAGGAAAGCAAACAACGAAATGCAACCTCTGCATTTACCTCATCATCAAAGCTTGAGACAATGCCATGCTCACTGCACCTGGCAGCAGTGAGCATGCCGATATCAGCAAAATTATTAATATCCGAGCGAATCTGCATAGTTTTTTCGACCGATATTCAAAATCCAATGCTGCAAACCCGCAGTCCTGATGCTTTGAGGTGATACATGAAGTCATCAAACCACACTTAAAGTACAACACTAATGCTGGATGCTACAGTAAATGTTAATTTACTGTAGCAAACTGTATTGTACTACTGCAGTAGTAAATGTTAATTTACTGTAGCACATTATAGTGGTCTCAAGTTATTTGTGGATAAGAAAACTGTAATTCGTAATGACTGCAAGCAGATGGTCATGTGCCCAAGAAGCCCAAGTTAAATACGGTAAAGAACAGCTAAGAGCAAAAGAGATCAGACAAAAGTCATGGAGTTCATCATCCTGAAGAACCATCCGCTCTCCTGTTCAAGATGTATTTACTAAATGCATAGAGTTTCTCGACAAAAAATAAAAATCTGAAAATAAAGATGCTGAAATGCTTATCACACTTTAAAGAGGACTGTTGACTTTTTTGACCTAAGCTATTTTCTGTCTGTGTGTTATTTTATTTCCCTATTGTTCTGAAAGCTGAAAGAGCCCAATGTTCATTGTTAATGGTTTTTTTTTGGGTTATTCTGTCCAACACTAGACATTCATTCATTCATTCATCTTCTTCTGCTTGTCCGTTGCCGAGTCCCAGGGGCAGCTGGCGCCACCCAAATCACATTGCACCATATTGTGAGCCTTCCTGTGGGTGGTGCGCCCACAAGAAGTGATGTGGGTTGGGATGGTCCTATGCTCAGAGCACCTCAGTGGCAACCTGGCAACTGGTGGATTCGAACCGGGGACCTTGTGGATCTGCTTCCTTAACCACTAGGCAACCACTGCCACACTAGACATTATTTGGTTACTTTAAATGCTGCAATCATAGGACCATTACAGACAAAATGTTAAAATAAATGTTTCATTCTGTAACTTATATAAAAGTAGCACTTTTATGTTGCACACAGTTATTTATAGAATGTCTTTAGTCTGACACCACAATAATCCAGGAGAAATCACCTCCATATATTGGTTTTGGTTAATATCGGAATCGGAAATTAAGTGTTTGGGGAGTGTATTGTTTGGGCAATATTGGCAATATCATCAAAACTTAATATCAGACAAAAATATGTGAAAAAAACACATGCATCATACATGTATTTTTTTACATAATCAGAAATGTTGATCATCCACAATTACCCTGTAACCAATCAGACTTTTAGTTATTTGACTTTTGTATAATTAATATAATATATAAATATGTAAATCAATTTTTGCTGAAAGGAGTCTTATCTCCCAGGAGAACCCACCTGGCCTCCAATCACTTCTGACCTTTTTTGCCATACCCTTACACCATCCGTTACTGATGACTAAACAAGTTTAAGGCTTCAGTATTGACTGAGAATGATCTGAACATGAAAATGGAGAATTTATAACAATTTAGAAAATCAAATTATTATTTTCCTTGCCACAACACAGGACACATCCCTACTGTCTTCTACACAAACAAAACAAGAGAGAAAATTAATTTATTGTCTTACATGTACTGTATGTGTTGTATTCTTCTATCCACAGAGACTTAAGAGGGTGGCTTTTCTAGTGGTGGAATCATGGGCTCTCTGCTTCTGAGGCAGGGATGCTAACCTCTATACTTAAAAAACAAAATACCACAACTGCTGCCCATCAATTAAGATGTGAATTATTTTGATGACTACGCTGTCGAAAAATAACCTTGTGCAGGTTCATCCCAGCAAGAAAATCACAGGGAGAAACATTAGTAAATAGAGCAGAACGTAACAGAAATGGCGTCTGAAAATATTTTCATTGTCTGCTTCTTAATTAATACACTCCCTTTTTGGTTTGGTCACTGGAGAACTGTGAAGGTCATTTGAAGGTTCCAATACAGTAATTACAAAATGTTAAATTCGTTGTTGAAAACAGCACCACCTGCCGTACGACCAAGGCAGCACAGTAAGTTTCGTCATTATGATTGACTCCCCCAGGCCCCTTACTTTCTTACTATCCGACTTACGCACTTTGTTATTTTCATGTTCCACCATTTTCCTAGAGGATTTCCTTCAACAGCAGCTCCTCTGCTCCCAGTCTTTCTGTCAGTCTGTCTCTTTGCCTCCCACTCTAATCTTATCATCTTTAATTACCTATATCATCATAAGCCTGACAGGTTGTCAAATGGCAGGAGACAAAACTCACCCTCCTTTTTATCTTCCTCCCACTTCCCCCTTTTTCTCCCCACCGCTCACGCGTGCACATATGCACACGCTAGACGCTTGGCTCCATCCACTGTTGAGCTTGTTGAACTACAAGTTTAACAAAAAGCAAGAAATGAAAAAAAAGGTACGCATAACTGAAATGCACATTCATTACGTGGCATCGCAGGTCCACGCGCAGACATTAAGCTCTTAACAAACCTTAGATTTTGTTTTAAAGTTTTTATTAAATATGATTTTCACAATGACTTGATTTGCAGCAATCATTTTTGATTTTGCATTGAACTGAAAATATTTTATTAACCCCATTTAGGGAAATGAAATTATTTTCTATTCCACTTACTGAAAAAACAAGAACAAAACAAACAAACAAACAAAAAACACACAAGAAGTCATCTTTTTTTTCTGCCAGTAGGATGCAGCCTCCTTTTTGTTGTTGTGTGGCAGATGGCATGCATAACATAGCAGTACTGCCGTCTCTTGTCTCAGTTTGCTCTCATTCATTTCCTGCCCGCATCTGCAGCAGTAGATGTTTAAGAAACTAAAAAAATAAACTATCTTTCCATAGCTGCTGTATTAGTTTCCACTTCCTGTCAGGAAACTTATCGTCCATATCGTCCCACATCTAGACAGAATTAGATAGTTCCACTTCAGGAACAGTCCCATGCGTGAGGCTGGTGAAGACAATGCCAGATGAAACAAGTATTCTCAACGAGTCATGGAAATCCCGCATTATTGGGTTGAGGGACTCGGTCTGCAGGCACGTTATAAAACAACGGTAAAGGATCGGGTTTTGCTCGGGTCAGCTCAGACCATAAAACCCGTTTTTTCTGTGGTACTTTGTTCACATTAACCCATTCTTCCTTCTCCTTGGGTGGAGCCACCTTTCGTTTTACAGCAGCGGCACTCTTTGGTCCCGTTTTGGCTTTCGCAGGCTTCAACCTCGATCTTTCTGGAGCCCTAGCTTTTGTGGCTTGCGTCTTTGTCCTGTCAGAAACACCTGCTTTTCCAGGTTTTGAGGGCTGTGCCTTTCCATCGGTACTTTTAGGTACAGTTCCAGAAGACTTGGGTTTTGATTGCTGGGCCTTACCATCTTGGGCTTTTGGTTTTGTAGTTTGTGCTTTTGTCTTGTCTAGTCCTGTACCATTAACACTTGCCTTTGTCTTCCCCTTCTCTGGCCCTGTCTTGGCTGTAGCCTTTTTCTTTGATTTTCCTGGTTCTGAGATGTCAGGTTTGGACTCTGGCAGCTCTGGTTCTTCTTGTTTCATCACTTCTTCTTCCTCACCGTCTTCAGTTTTTACCTGTATTGATGCCTCGTCTTCTTCTCCTTCTTGTCTTTCTGTTACCTCTTCCTCTTCCCCAGCAACGGCACCTTCAGGAGTTTCTTCTTGTTTAATTTCAAACTCTTCCTCCTCCTCTTTCACGACAGCTGCACCCTCCATTGTTGTTATAGCATCTTGTTCTCCTTCCATAGCTTCTTCCCCTTCTGCTGGTTCTTGTTCAGTAATGTCAATCTCTGGTCCAGGTACCTCCACACCATCTTCCACATCCTCCTTTACCATTCCTTCTACGCTTTCCGTTTCTGCAACAACCATTTCTGTGTCTTGAAGTTCTGCTTCTTCTTGTGTTAAACCTTCTTCTGCTGCTTCTTTTTCCGTAACTTCAGTTGTAATCTCTGTTTCTCCTTCTTGGGCAAGTTGCTCAAGAGACTCGAGTTCTTCTGTTCTTAATGCTTCTGTAATTTGTATCTCTGTTGCCACTTGACTGTCTATTACTCCTTCCAGGACCTCTGTCATGGCAACGTCTGGTTGTGAAACAATTGTCAATTGATCTTCAGCTAATGTCGTTGCTGTTGTGTCGCCCTCTACTGCTTCTACTATTTCCATGGCGTCCTCTATGTCCCCAGAAATTGGTACTGGGGCACCCGGCTGTATCTCAAGAGATTTTGGTTCTTCATCCTCTTGTTCTGCCTCAGTCATCATATCTGACATGTCATCTCCAGCAGGTTCTTCTTCTATTTTTTTGTCCTCCTCTTCATATGATGGAAGAAAGTCCAGAAAACTTCCAGATGATGAGGGCTGATCATACATATCGGACGAGGCATCTTCTGGGACTGGGGTATAACTAGTAATCTTGGTTTTCTTCATATTTCTGAAGAACCGCTTCTCCCTCTGTTTTTCACATTGAAAGATGGAATCTACTACGTCGCCCTCTGGGGAACGTATGTATTCGGTCTGCTCTGCCAAATACTCCTGGAAGAACTGCTGTAGATTTTCTGGTTGGGCCAGGAGTACGGCTCGAGTAAGACATTCTGTAAGGCTCCTCAGTCCGTATGTAAACAAATCCTTGTAAAGCATCTTTAACACCTAGGACAATCTGAACCACAAAAGATTAATGGACAATCCACATTCTTATCTCCCAGTTGGTGTTTCAAAGCAGTGGGCAACAATGATGTTGCACGACTGCCTTTTTCAGTGGTTGGTTGATTTTTTTTGTGGTGTTTACCAAAAGTCTATATCCATTATGTCATATTACAATCGCGTTCTATACCAAGCACCCCTGAACAAGGTAGCTTCAATAGTGACATCACTTCCTTTGATAGTACATCAAAGACAAATTGACGAAATGATGATGTTACCAATGACAATGTAAACACACCTAGGTTTGTCCATATACCATTTTAAGTATTAGTATGAAGTATTTTCATTTTTGTCATTGTTTATGCTGGTGCTGACTTCTTTCCATTGTGCAGATTTGTGTAAAACAAAATGATGCGCAGTGTAACACGTCGTACTGAACTAAATTTTGCATAAAATTATTATTTAGATTAATATATAAACAATTGTTATATTTATATATTCATATATTATATTATTTATAAACTATATTAAATATGTACTAATAAATCATAAAGTGCATTTACATCAGTTGCTGGATAATTTCTCCTTTTCCCCAAATAAGGATTTTCTTTAAGGGCGATCAAGTCCGGTTGCAACAAAATACGGAGAATCCGAGTAGATATCAGTAAAACAAGTGCTGACAAAATCTGACTCTACGTCCTGTACCTCTCTGCCTAGAAGATGCTTTAATGCTGAGATTCAAGGAGTAACATCTGCTACAGAAGCATCAGAGGAGCTAATCTCTTTAGTAAGCTGCTCAAACTGGGCAAGAAAAGAGAGAATGTTTTCTGTAAGGATTCACTGCTGTAAAGTTAATATTACAGAGAGGTTTTCATCTCCGTGCTTGCAGCCAAGAATGGCATTTTCTGAAATAGGCTGTCCTTCCACTCGTAGTGATCTGGATTACACATGCTGAAATCGCTTTTCTTAGATATATGGGATTAATTTTCACACAGCAGATATGTTGGCAATTTTGGACAATCCCATACTTGTTATTTCAAGGGAAATTTAGAAGGGTACAGATGTGGTCAATTGTCAGGTTGGTCCTTTCCGACGGAGAATCCATTCCTTGCAACTACGGTCTTCCAAAATCCAGAAAGAAAGAGCTCCACAGACCAATCCTCAGCAGCCTCAACTATGTCACCCATAATAATGCCACCGAACCACTGCCCTCCATTCTTGCACCTCTGGTTGTGAATACACCACATCACACAGCTGACACGCAGGATTTTTCTAACAAGAAAAGTGTAGTTGGAGGTGCCATCTTTACCACAGAAGCAGTCGCATCAATGAGGATGCAACTTCCTCAAGGATTCATCTTGATTTTTTCCTCACCCCTACATATTTACAGATCTGTGAGTCCTTCTACAGACAAAAACGTGGTTGCACGTTTTGTTATAACTTGGAAAAACCAACCCTCAACAGACGAGAGTTGCGTTGGTTTTCCTCTCACTTCTCTCCTTGCCTTTCTCTCTCTCTCTTTCTCTTCCGCTCAATAACTAACACGTCCTGTCAGGGACCTCATATCCCCAGAGTCTCAGTTCTTCCCACCAGCAAGCTACCTGACCTGTCAACCATGACCACCACAACCAGGACCATAACTCCAACGCCCAAGCCTCGACCAGCCACTGATATATATTTTAGATATATAAGTATATATACATATCCATGTCTTTAGCTGTGGCATTTATTTTAATATATTCTGCACATTAAATTTATTGTATTTTGATGTTCTGGTAACATCCATTGCACTGTCTGTCCATCCAGGGTGTGGATCCCTCTCCTGTGGTTCTCCCTAAGGTTCCTACCGCTTTTCCCTGTTAAAGGGTTTTTTCCCTTGGTAGTTTTTCCTTACCCTGGCTGAGGGTCTAAGGACAGAAGATGTTACCAACCCTGTAAAGCCCTGTGTGACAAATTAGATTTGTAAATGTGGGCTATAGAAACAAAACTTGATTGATTGATTGACTGGTCACATGCCTCTTCCATTTGTGAAACTGGCTAATGGGGGAATCTTTTGGGAATTGTTCAAAAGTGGGTGAAAGGTTGTGTCAAACCACCACCGCTGTTGAAAAATCATTTTTCCAGGTTAACAAAAATGACTTATTGTACTCTTTTAAACCATCTATCTTACCTGACCAAAATTTTAAAATCTTGGCTCTCAAAAGGTTGCTTTGTAGCCTTCAAGTGCAGGTCCACAGCAAGGTGCGGGTCCACAGCTAAGTCCTGAGTAGTCTTGACCCTAGGAGTTGACCCTCCTGTGTTGTGCCATGGACCTGTGTATTGGTTGCTTGGTCTCCCCAATGTAGAGGTCCGCATATTCCTCGCTAGACTGAATGGCACCAACCATGTTGTCCAGCTTGTGTTTTGGACTTTTGTCTTTGGTACGAACAAGTTTCTGTCTCAGGGTGTTGCTTGATTTGAAATGTACTTGGTTCTGGTATTAATTAAAGATCCACCTGTGATGTAGGGAATGACGGCATTACCCTTTCTGTTGTCCTCACTCACTGCTACTAGCATCGTCTTGCTAGTTTTCTTGCTAGGAAACTGTAACAACCGCTTTACAGTACATCTGTCCAGTGGTATCACACTTCACAGGTGAACCCAGGTTCTAGCTTCTGTTACTCCCCACTAACAGACCTGATGCAGCCTCTTGGATGAAGGCTGAAATGTTTAGTAAAAAAAAATAATGTCCAGTTACTTAACAAAACTCTTAATCCTCACCTTCCTGACTCTGTCCTACTGTTAAACACCAATCTTTTTCACCATGGCTCCCAAGCCAAGTCTCCTCTGATGGTTTTATATTCCACATTATTATGTTTACCACTGTGTTATTTAAGCTGAGTGACAAAGACACTGATGTACAGTATGTGAGTTCGGATCTACAATGAAAATTGAGTTACGTTGTACAGTAGGAACAGATATTGAACATAAATTAAAGACATTTCTGTCCATACACTGCATAAAATAAATTGATCTTTGATGGAAAAATCCAAATCAAATCAGCACAAAGTTAAGCATTGTGTTAAAACCGCTATTTATATATTCACACATAGCTGAGGCGCCAGACCGAGATTAGAAAAACCTTGTGCGCCATAAGCCTTCTGATCCTAAAGTGAAGAGTTTAAAAAAATAACTCATGATATTAATAACGTTTATAAATCAAACTGGCATAATTGTCCTAATAATACAGAGAGGTACAGTATTAGGAAGATCACTGAGTTTTGATAGTCGTGCAGGTGACACACACACACGCAGTATGAAAGAGAATATAAATGTACTGACGCTGCACAAACTGTCTGGAACTATTTAGGTGCAGTCTGGCTGAGTGACCGAAATTCAAACTGATGAAAAGCCAGAATATGAACCGGTGGATCAGAGTCTTTAGAGCAGTGCACGGCCTGATATATTAGAGAGAGGAAAATGCTTTCCTGCTGTAACACAAGCATGAGACGAAACCAAGAGGTCACAGCTAAGATTTCGACAAACAGATTTACCAGCAACTTTACCTCCACTACTTTAAAAAATATATATATATATTTTTTGTTCTCCCAAATAATTACCATTCACCCATAGAAAGGCTCTCAGTGTGGTATAGTGTGATTTGGGTGGCAGTGGGTGGAGACTGCTGCCCCTGTGACCTGCTAACAGATAAGAGTATGAAGATGAATAAATATATATTTATATTTTTTTGTCCTTACTCTTGAAAACGTTTTACAGCATTGGAAAATATGCTTTGTATTATCAGGGCACTTTGCCTGCTGCAATGTCACTGCACTGGCCATAGGGGGTGTGTCTCCCACTTTAGGGAACTGCTGACTTAATTTTCATTTAAATCAAAAAGCAATCTTGATTATGGAGACTGTCCATGTGGTTTCAGTATTTAATATACTGAAACCACATGGACAGAGACGCTACCTAAAATTTACCAGAGACATTATTCACCTTTTGCCCCCTGGTGTAAAAGCTATGGAATTCTCCTCTCTGAAAGATAAACAAGAAGAATGACAATCTGCTTCAGTGCCAGTTTTTTGTTCTTATATCTATGAACATTTCCAGTGGACAGAAAAAGGCGCATTCATTTCTGCTCCAGTTGTTGCAGTGAAGCAGTGTCACAGATTTATATTTCCACTAGCTTTGACACAGGACTTTCTCTACTCAAACTCAAAATTGACATTTAAAAAAAAAAAATCATAACTTTTACAAATACAATGAATAATTTATCTGTGTATATTCAGCTATTAATGAAATACATGTATTAAAAAATATATATACCATTTTTCAGTTATAAAAGGTCCTACAACACACAACAAATAAATGCACAAAAATATGGAAGTGCCCTTCTCTTTATGCAATTCATCAACTGTAAATAAGAAAAGAAATGTTATTTTGAAGCAGTCTTTCCATGAAGTCGTGTGGCATTCATGAAAATTTAAAGAATACCTCCCTTTTCACATGCTTTTAACCTCAATCCCATCCATGCATAAAAAAAGAAAAAAAATTCCAACAACATGAAACAGGCTCCATTGCCGTGATGATTCTGGAAAAAATTACTTTGCTTTAATATTAAACTAAAATATCATATAGAGTAAAACATTATATGTAAAACATATATTTATAGATTTAGAAAGACACTTGTCTTGTCCTTGTAGAGATTTTAAAATACATGAAGGGAAAGAGGTTGCTGTTTTGACAGACATTTTCAGCAGAAACTACAGTTCGTATCACACTCGCTTTCTTTCTTTAAAATCCACTTGGGGAAATAATGCCTTTTACTTTTAGGATAAACCTCCATGTCCTCCCTCACTGCATCCATCAATCTCCTCTTTGTCTCCTAACTGGTAGCTCCATCTCTAGGATCATTCTTCTCTATAATCCACTGTCCCTCCTCTGAACATGTCCAATCCATCTTAATCTGGCTTCTCTAGCTTTTTCTCCAAAACGTCCAGTTTGTGTTGTCCCCCTGATTACCTCATTCTTGATCCTGTCCATCTTTGTCACCCCTAAATAGAATCGTAGCATCTTTAACTCTGCCACCTCCAGCTTTGCCTCCTGTTTCTACATATTCCTAGTGTCACCATCTATTACAAGTATAAGCCAATATTTCAACTCTAAGGCCACAGTGAGTACTAAAGTTTTACACTGGGACAGAAGCAAGTAGATGGAGGATTTGTGTGAACCATGTGTAAAAATAGTAAAAATTAAAAAATACAAGCTTTAACATACATTAGCCTTTTCTAGACTATCTATTGGGAAAAAAACGGCATAAAATTAATAGTATATTCTGGAGAAGTTTGGCGGACCGAATAAAAAATCCCCATGGGCCACATCTGGTCCATGGCCTTTAGTTTTCCCACGTGTGTTATACCATATAATAACTGCTAGTGTTCTAGGGCCGTGGACACGACAGGTACCAATTCATATTTTTTCCCATATTTTAAAAATATACAGCATTTCAGGTGTGCTAAAGACTTTTTCATCTCATGGGTGACTTAGTGGGCCATTGTTGGGCCACGGACCTTGAGTTTGACACACAAGGTATAAAGTGGTCGCTCATCTTCCCTTCTTCCACTCTCTTGAAGAGTGGTTTATGCACATGTTAAGCAAATCTGGCAGCCATATTCATTCACTGACTCAGCCTATGTTTTCGAGTCAGCTCAAATCACAGTGTCAGTTCCTTAGTAAAACCTAAACTGCTCCTTTAAAGTTGCATTTAAAGGGACAGCACAACAAGGTCAGAGTCAAAAAAGTAACCTAACAATACACACAGTGGGTGTGTTTGAACACACACAAACATAAACATAGCGTGAAGGTCAGTAAAGCAGCATGTTCTTACCTTTGTGATGGCAATGAAGTGGCTCTCCATTCATTTACAGTGGAGACAATAGGATACACCTACAAACACACCTTCAGCCTCTCTCTTTGTCTATCTGTCACTCTGTCTCCTGCTTTTTCCTTCCTTTCCTGCTGCTTCTCCTCCGCCTACCTCCCTCTGCCTCCCTATATGTCCATCCCCTCTCTCTCTCTTATCGTCTCTGCTTTGTCTACCTCTCTCTCGCCGGAACCACTCCCTCAGCCCCTCCCTCTTTGCATCTCTCAGTTTAACCTCTGTCCTCTTTTCCTTCCTCTTCCGTTCGTCTGGGTCTTCTCCCTCCCCTCCTTATATCCTTCCATGTCTCTCCCCTCTCTCTCTCTACAAGCATCCTGTTTCCTCCACTTCTGCCCCCCCTCCCCCCACCCCTCTT
>JAFBJS010002412.1:297671-314223 GCA_016785265.1 Paraplagusia blochii
CTCTCTCTCTTATCGTCTCTGCTTTGTCTACCTCTCTCTCGCCGGAACCACTCCCTCAGCCCCTCCCTCTTTGCATCTCTCAGTTTAACCTCTGTCCTCTTTTCCTTCCTCTTCCGTTCGTCTGGGTCTTCTCCCTCCCTCCCCTCCTTATATCCTTCCATGTCTCTCCTCTCTCTCTCTACAAGCATCCTGTTTCCTCCACTTCTGCCCCCCCTCTACCCCCCTCTCTTCAGTATATTCATGGTGGAAACGAGGCGTGGATGCTTTTCATGACAACGTCTGCTCCACGTGTGTCTGCCACTACTGTCAGTCAGTGTGTGTGTGTGTGTGTGTGTTTTTCACCACAGTATTTTTTTCTGTATAAGGATGCACACATCTTTCAGCCAAACCTGCTCTGGCCGTTTTAGCCTCATCTGTCTCATTCCATGTTCACACCCCTCACCTTCAGTCACTGTGTTAAAGTGTTTACATACGTACATGTCACCTCCACACACACTTCTATTCCCTGCTCCGTTTAATTTTCTCTCTCTGCCGCAGCTGTCATTGCAATTCCAAACATATTCTGGGTCTTTCTCTCTCTTTCTCTTTCTACTCCCCCCTTCTTTCTCTATCTCTCTCTTTCACACACACACACACGAACACCCACCGCCTTGTCACAGTAAAATGATAGACAGGTGTGAGAAATATCTACTGTTATAGGTGGAACAAAATAGTTAGGAGTGATCTCTGATAGAAGTACAACAGCCATTCAATCAAAGTAGCCTAAAAACACATAAAGGCAAAAAAAAAAATTCTCGTAATCACATAATCTAACCAACTGAGAATTGCATTGATATCACCAAGTTTTTATTACAAATTTTCCTCAATATTTTGGTGTCAGCAGTGTTTGTCATATGTTTCAACTTTTTCCAGCATATGTATCACTGTTTAGAATCCATTTGGTCCACCGTGGAAGACTACAGGCAGAATTCCTCCATATCAGTAACATTAAGGAAGACCATGGACGCAGCCATGTTGGATAGACTGTTGTCCTCAATCAGCTACTGGATTGTTCTAGCACTATTGCTATGTTGAACCATGCCACTGCTCAAGAACCAACATATTTATCTGTATAAGATTAGAT
This sequence comes from Paraplagusia blochii, assembly GCA_016785265.1. Taxonomy (NCBI): domain Eukaryota; kingdom Metazoa; phylum Chordata; class Actinopteri; order Pleuronectiformes; family Cynoglossidae; genus Paraplagusia; species Paraplagusia blochii. The sequence goes on from JAFBJS010002412.1 coordinate 298,795, forward strand.
TAGCTAGAACTTCATTTTTTTTTATTAGTTTAAAAACAAAGTGAAAAAAAAAGTTTTTCAGCAGCTTTACTAATGTTTCACTTTATTGGAACTATTATGATGTGATTCAGTTTATATGAGTGAATGTTTATTTCAAATTTCCAATACAGGTAGGTTGCTTTGAACCGGTCGTTTGAAAAGTAACTCCCATGACAAAAAAGTGTGGACACACTGTATTGGAGTAAGCAGAAGTCATCCTGGTTATAAACCTTTGCATATATTTAGTGATTAATATCACTGAAATGATGCTCACACTCAATTGATGAATGGTTCTAATGTGTTACTCTACTGTGTCAGGTGACCACATGACCAAACGTGCAAAAAGAACAGATAAGACAGATACGAGTAGAATTTCTTTAGAATCATACCTTTTAATCTTCATCATTCACCACATCATCATCACCATTCTCTTATTTTAACATTATCACTGTCAACATCATGACCAATACCATAATCAGGACCATGGCCATCATCATCATCATCATCATTGACATCATCATTGTCGTTCTTCTCTCCTGTGCAATGTCACAGTCACATTCATGAAATCATCAATATCATCATCATCATCATCTCTACCTACTCAGGTACATTCTGATGTTTTTTAGTGGATATTATAGATTTTTCCTCTTGTATTTCATACATTTTATAGATTAATGTTTTTCATTCATGTAGATTTTTTTTTATTTTATCATTTACAGAAGAATAAAGTTGACTGTAGTTCAAATGTCTCATTATTTACAACATCAGACGCGTGGATTAAGAAGAAATTATGTAAATTAAAGAAGAGATAACAAGGGTATTGGGGCGAGGGTGGGGGATCTGCATGTGTTTGTTCATGTGTGTTTCCAGGTGGTGTTGTGCACATTAAATAAATAAACTCCTCTGTGTCAGGTCAAGGAGACCATTATGTCAGTTTAGCTCCAAGTACTACCATTATTGACTATTACCATAACAGTCTGTTTTCCCTAACAAGTGCTAGGTCTTTACTTTGATTTTATTCAGTCTATTATTTTCTAAATAAAGAGAAATATATAGTGACACAAACCAAAATTCAAAAATGGGATGCTTTTGCAACCCATACTTTGTTAAAGTACTAGTACTCCTGTTATTCTTTAAGTATTTCCTCTACAGTGAGCTGTCCACCAGTCTGTAAGGGGTACTTGTCTTCCAGTTTAGTGTCCTTGCCCTCATGGTTGTATATTTTGTTGCTAATAATGATGTGTAACGACATAATGAACAACTGAGTCGTCGAGTGCGGAGATATTTTGTTACGATTGCGTGTACTGAATTGGTTTTTAAAGTCATTGCACATTGTGGCCCTTTGTTCTCTGCTTTTGGTGAAAAGCCCTGCTCACTTCCTGTTCAGCTGGCTTATAGTGGTTTAAATAGATGCAAGTGTGTGTTTACCTTCATTTTTATTTAAGCGATGAGTTATATTATTCTTATGATATGACGTCTAATGTAGTGATGTGAGGACACACAAACACTTTGCTTCAGCCTTTTCCCCATCATCTTCATGAAAGCTGCAAGATCTCCTGATGTTTGCAAATGCATTCAGTTTCAGTGAGTACACAAAGGAAAATACTTGTAATCATATAAGTTTGTATTTAATCGTAAATATGGGCTTTTTGGACTTATTTAAAATGAAAATGAGAATTTTAAGGAAGTTAAATTAGTAAATTTCTATGTATGTAATTGTCTTGGAAATAAAACTTATGCATTGGCTAATCAAATTCCTAATCATTTCTATTAAAACTAAGGCTACAACAGTGGATAAGAAAAGTCCATGCCAGTATAGTTGTCATGCCGATGATGCTTAATTCATCTTGGGGCTGTAAAGATAACACCAAGAAAAAAGCAGATACTGAGCTTCTAATTTGTTGAATCAATTTTCAACATTTCTTCAATTTCCTGGAAGATAAATTTCCTTCTTTGGCCTGTGCCTAATATCTCCTTGTGTTAATACTGGATGTGAGCAGAAATGATATTTATTGAAAACTGCCAGAAATCTTTTTTTCAATGATGAGGAATCCGAAAAACATGAAAGTGCTAATGTGCTGCACTTTTTAGACTGTACATTTCAATGTGTGTGTTTGTGTGCGTGTGTGTGAGAGAGAGAGAGAGGGAGAGAAAGGGGAAAGGAACAGGACAAAACAAAGAAGAAAAAGAGACAAAGGTTTTCCCTAATGCTGCATATGAGGGGAAGCACTTGACCACATGTCCTTCCATCTGCTTGAACAATTAGCAAAGTCTTGCTATATAACCTATCCAGGGTACAGGTCAAGGTGTGATGTCATAACTTCCGACAGTGACCTTGTCTAACTCAGAAAAATACATCATCCTTACAGACTGGGACATCAACAACTCAGAAACTCGTGATTTCCACAGCCTTTGAAAAAAGACTGGAACTTTTCTTAAAAGTTTCTGTTGCAATGTTTTGCTTAAAGTAAAAGAAGATGCAGTTTTAAGGAAAACCCTGGTGATCTCTGTGTGGAGAGAAGTAGAGGAGACTGCGATAGAAAAATAAAGATGCCCTGATTCACCAGAACCTGAAATGCAAATCAATGCCGCTGAAGATTAGGCATCAACAAACGCACAAATCTCTATGCCGATCCAATACCAGGTCTGTGAAAGTTCCTGACCAGATCTAAAGACTGTACCAAGAGGTTTTTATTTCTTTTTGTAGTAATTTTTTCGACTCCAGCCCACACATGGGCAAACTCAGGCACGGGATCTGGATGTGGCCCGTTCAGTTAAACCACCCACCCTCTAATAATACAATTTGCTTGTATTTGTGATTATACTACCGCCTTTTTCCCTGCAATGGGACAATTGTGGCCCACAAGTCAAATTTCCCATGCCAGCCCTAGAATACACTGGCTATAAATGTAATAACTCACTCAGGTTTCGAGGAAACAAAGTTACCATTTATATTTACAGGAAACTCCTGTTGTTGTTTTTTTCTTACCAGAAGTTTCCCAGATGTTGTAATAGTCCCACAATTGAATAATTGTTTATGCTTTAGTTGAAGCCTATTGACAAAAGTCTGTTTAACCATACTTTTATTTTGTTGGTCCTCTGAGTTCTTCTGCTGCGCTGCTACATTACACGCTGCCATCAGCTGGTCTTTGGAGGAATTGCATTATCACTACAGCACCATAGAGCAGTGATTTTCAACCTTTTTTACATTTACAAAATCCTGAGGCACACCACCAACTAAAATTCCATTTTAACACAGTATTTATAATACATATAGTTAATAATATAATTTGAAAATGTATTTGTACTCAATGAGTGTGCAATCTGGGCCTGTTTCTATGAACACAAATTGGATATCATGGAGGAAATGGTAGAAACACACCTCAAAAGCTCTCTCAACACTCCAATATAAATAATTTGATTGAACAGTTGTAAATATATTACCACCTCCACAGACATACATTACTTTCTTAAAATTGGTTAATTTGTCTTATATGTCTTTGAAGCTTTTGATTACTTACTGCAGCAGACTTCCTGAGGAGAACAGAGGAGCTAAATAATCCCAAATTTACAATACAACAGCTCACGGTTAACAAACAAGGAGTCTGTGAGTTGTGGAGTTGGTTTTTCTTTTGTCGACCACTCATACTAAGGCCTTTATCTGGATCAGAATTTTGTCCAGGGTCCTGTTCGACATCTGCATTTTCCCTTCTCAAAAACTTCTCCATCACTGTCACTCGCTCATCTTGCTGTCACTTTGTTACAGTCACTGTCGCGTGTAGCGGGTCACGTAGCAATAGCGCTATATATAGCATATGTGCCACACTTTATTACTGCGCAGACACCCAACAATGGTTAATTTTCCGCGGCACACCTGACAATATGTCACGGCGCACTAGTGTACCGCGGCACACTGGTTGAAAATCACTATTTTTTTTTTTCCTCTTCTGTCTTTCTGTTATTCTTATTATCTCATCTTATATCCTATATTCATATTGTTCTCGAGCTACTGTAAAAAGTGTTTTCCCCTTGGGGGGGTGAACAATAAACCTTTCCTATTCCTAGAGGATACACATAAACATCATCTTGCTGATGCTCCAGATTGAAAAAAGTTGGGAAGATTTGTATCTTAGCCGTCATTTTGGGTTGGTCTGAGAAAAAAATGAACTGACATACAACTTGATAATGAATGCACTGGTATTGGATTGGCTCTAGAGATAAGTTGTTGGCCCAGGTTCTGGTTGAGAGGCAGGACGAAATATGGTTCACATTTCTGAAAAGAAAAAAGAAGGGGAAAATAATGCATGACAGCATTGGTTGGTTGTTTAGTTTCGTATGAGGCCTGGTCCCCTCACACAGTGCCTCCTAACGTCCATTAATCACGCGCCATTGTCCAAATGACGCATGGGGTCATTTAGTCCTTCTACATAAGTCGGCAAAGATCGCCTTTTTGATGGAGATTGTCGGGGCACGGCCGCTGTCATCAGCCACCTAATGGCACCGCTGTGTCCAGATCATCTCAGTTTCCTGTTAAGCTCCTCCAATCTGAGGCTCAGTGCACAGCGTGGTCACAGCAACATGAGGGGCATGGCTTCATGCTCAAACAGGGCATGGTAACGGTCACACAGTCACGGGGAGTCGGAGGGACGGGGCTAGTTTGATCTTCCCGGAGTGTCAGTGTTACACCCAAAAACTGCTGACTCAGAGGCCAACTCAGCCAAGTCACAGTGGCCTGAAGCAGGTGTGTGCCAGACTGGCTTATTCACAGTCAACCAAGAGTCACTGTCTGACATTCCCAAAGAAAATGTTATGAAGGAAAAGGAAAAAAAAAAAACGGGGAACACAAATTTATTTTTCAATTGTCTTTTAAAGGTTGAATTTGTCATCATTTGTTTCTTTTTATCTGAAAATGTTGCTCATGAACGACTCCCGGGCTTTCTTGATCTAAAAGATTTGAGAAGTGTGGAAGATGAGTTCACAGCTGTCAAACTTTGGAAACTGTCTCGGTTTCTGACATTGAAAAAAAAAGGAGAAAAAATGACTAAAATAAACAGCTGTTGAGCAGGAGGGAGAGAAGGGTTGGAGGGACAGCAGGGAGTTGTAAGTACCCCATTATTTTTAGCAGGCGGAGGCAGTGTCTCACGTTTGCCCCTGGTTACCTAGAGGAGGGACTACTGCACTCGGAGGCGGGGCAACAGAACTGATGGGCGATGTCATCGTCTTCCTCCTCTCTGAGAAAGACAGAGACAGACAAAAAGGACAAGAGACGAATAAAGAAGGGATGGACAGAAGACAGAAAAGTGAAGTGAAGAAGAGGAAGAGGGAGAAAAGAATAGGAAGAAAAAGACGAAGACAAGAGGTCCCTACTAATGGGGGAGATTTGGTTTTTAAAGGCAATGCCGTTTAGGCCACCAGAGGTCAGTGTTTCCCCCTTTTATACAAGCAGCAACAGCAGCAGCGGTCGGCTGAGTCAATTTTTTTTTTAAATGGCGGGTAAACGGCTTCTTTTGATTGAACAGAAAGGTAAATTGATGTATTTATGAAAAACACAGATGAACTGACAAGAACATTACCTGGGTGTCACCTTAATTTTACTGTTAAGGATGGTTAAGGAAGTGGACTTGGGTTTAAACCACCAGCTGAGCTTGATATGGGTGGTGTGAGACCGAGTAATGTAAGAGGATGAAGATGAATGAACGTATGAATGAATTAATGTAAACATCTATTTGAGTATAATGTGTAAACCGTGACTATTGGTTATACAGCGCAAATGTGATACGGGCTTTGCTATGAACAGCCCTGCTGCTACAGAACTGAAGCATAGAGGCTGACACTAGGAAACATAGCTGTCATCCAAAGATGGACCAAGGTAGAGAGTGAGTAGTTTAAAAACCTGACCAAAGGTAAGACAAAAAAGAGTGTAGATCATTTATGTGGGGAAATCAGGGCTTCAAACTGGTTCAAGGATCAAAACCTGAAACATTAATTTTCATTAATTAACAGAAGTGCGTATTTAAAAAAATGTATGAACCAGTACTGGTTCATACTGGTCTAATTTGGTTATTTAAAAATACAGTGTAGCCTACAATTAGAGTCATTCTTCTCTTAAAATAGTGACAGTGGTCAGGGCTTTGAACCAGAATTTATAATCAATTGGTTTGAAACAGAAACAATATTTTAACGTTTCTTGTTCTGGGTTGCACCATGAAGCTAATGTTCCTGAACTGGTTAGAGCAAAAAATAGTCCTTGAGCTTTTCAGGAGACAAATGTCTTTGATTGTAGACGTTGAAAGGATTTTTTAAGAACAAAATACAACCAGTAATAACAGTAGCCTCTATTTCTCACTTCTATTACAGAACAAAAAAACATGCTGGTTTAGTTTCTGTTCCAGGTAAAACAGCAAAAGTTAAAAGATTTTGGTCCTTGAACTGATTTGAAACCCTGGAGCAAATACAGATAGACTGGCATCCTGTAGCACATGGCATGACCAGAATTTTCATTTGTGTAAAAATATGCACAACACTTGTTGAAAATCTGCCTCCTCTTCTGATGACACATCTCTCTCTCTCTCTCTCTCTCTCTCTCTACACACACACACAGACACGCTCACACAAATTGTGTTGAAGAAATCTGTATCTGCATCTGTCATGTGCAATTGAAAGCACATTACTGTACTGAGTTCAATGCATGAGCCCACGCACAAAAACGCACACGCAAGATCCCCATTATTACATGTCATTTCGAGGAAGAATTTGCGATTCAATTAGATTCTTCTAAAATGTGACAAAAATGTGCATCAAAATCAACAAAAATCAAACAAATCAACAGATATCTGAAAACAGCACTTCCAATTACTTAAGTAATTAATGATAACAACTAATTACATTATATATTTTAATTTTCTAATCCTTCTGTAAATAACCTGCAGCTACATAGAAGATAAAAAAACTACACTTGTTACACTAAACTACTCTGGCTCAAACAGTTGACTTTCAATATATTTTTACTTTATTTATTTTTACAATTTTTTTTTTACAATTTTCTTTAAAACTGGGAGATTAAACCTGGATTGCTACGCAGGTTTGTTATAAAGCACCGTGGAGAATGTAAGTTGAAGGCAAAATGGGAAACAATAGGTGTGGATGAAAAAAAAAAAGTGGATATGAGAAGGACAGTGATTCCTGAATCAACAGGTGAATGATGGGTCAGAAGGCGTTGACAGAAGCTGCTTCGTCTTACAGGTAGGGTAGGACTTTGGGCAAGTCTGAATGTGATTGTGTGTCTGTACTAGATCTGTGTCAGTGGGGGACACAAGGGGAGACAGTGATGAGTCATGTGACTTAAAATTACTTTAAGGAGGAATCTGTTCTTTTCCTAATTCTTTGTTTCAACTCATTCTATCATCTGTATAAAGCACTGTTTAGAATTTATTTGGTCCACAGGGAGAATTCCTCTATATTAGCAACGTTTAGTTAAACCATGGAGGCAGCCATGTTGATGGACTGTTGTGGTCAACCAGTTACTGGATTGGTCTAGAACGATCACGTGGCATGTGCAAAACAAATTGTTATTATTTACCTTAAGAAGCTAGTTCTGCATAATATGCCTGTTCATAAAGAATGGACAGGTTTTTAGAACAATATTTAACATTTGTATGAAGCACTGTTAAGAATCCCCTTGGTTGCAATTAAAGGGAATTCCTCTGGATATGTAGCTTTATGTGAAACCATGGAGGCAGCCATGTTGATGGACTGTTGACATCAATCAACTACTAGATTAGCCTAGCACAGGGGTCGTCAACCCGCGGCTGGAGAGCCTCATGCGGCCCTTTAGCACACCCCTAGTGGTTCATTTGGAGTGGAGATTCAGTGGAGATTTTTTAAAACGTGTAAAAATAGAAAAAGAGCCTGAAAAGTAGAGATGCACCGATCAATCGGCCGCCGATTTAAACGACGGTTTTATATCCAAACGGCCCAATCATTGATCGGTCGGTCACTGTTGTAAATTCCCGGTTTCGGCCGTCACCTTAACAGACATGCGCGGTGACGGCAGCTCAATGCACCCAGATCAGACTTTTAAAGTGTGCCAGCACGAACCAAAAGAGGCTGCAAATCTAAAGTAAGCCGTGGAGAGTCAACGACTAAGACGTTTGGGACAACAAACTATATAATGCACTTAGAAAAGAAACACCCGTTTTTTATTTTAGCAAATATAAAGAGGAGACGTCTGCTAAGAGGAGGGGTGCACCGGAGTCTCAGCAACCACAACAACCCTCCAGAGTGGCTTCTATGTTTGACATGAGTACCGAGAAGTCCAAAGCCACCACAAGAAAAATTAAGCGCGGAACAGAACAAATGCATTGTTAACGTGGTGAAACAGTTAAGTCCACAGTACAACTGTCCAAGTGGGTGGGACTTTTCTGATTCAGCGCTGCCAGTGTTGTTTGAGAGCGTTTCAAGCCATTTTTACGCAAACTGCTTGATGCCACCAATAAGTTTTACAATGAACATTTGGACTTCAAACTTGAGCTCAGTGTCAACGTTGAGCCTGACAGCTCAATGGCTGAATGATGATTTTGAGCTACATCAAGTACATCTCCACTGTGTTTTGTGTTGAAAATAACAATCTGCTCGGGGGGCACTGTTGAAACTCTATTCATTATTTTTGATGTTTTGTTTTCAACACAAGCAAATATTATGTCTTTTGTTTGATTTTTATTTTTTCTTAGATTGGAAAATCAATATCGGAAAAAGCGGTTTCAGACCATGTTTAAAACCGGAAATCGGTATCGGCAAAGAATTTGTAATCGGTGCATCTTTACTGAAAGGGTATCAAAATGGACCAAAAATGTCCCTAGGGTTGTTGTTTTTTCAAAGGTTTTACCCTTTTTTGTGTTTTTCAAAATAAACATGATTTCCATCAAAAAATATTATGCTAATTAGTAATAGTTTAATTTAACTTTAAATTTATTTAAATGTTTAATAAATATGAATATTAATAAATGTTAGTTTGTTTTATTTTAATAACTTTTTTTAGGCAGCATTTTAACCGCGGGCTGCAGGTTATTGCACTCTGTGGCTCAGATAAAGGGGAAAGAGAAGAGTTGTATTATTATTGAGGTTCAAAGAGACTGCATTTCATTTCCATACTAAGGTTTTTTCTTGAACACCCAAAAATAAAAAATGACACCAAAAATCTGTATATCTATAGCTTATATTTCTATAATTAATCGAGGCAACAAAACATAAAACATTAATATTGTAATGGAAGTTAAACTTCCAAGGACCAAATATTGTACAGCACCAAATATTATTCATTAAGGCTCATGCTCATAGTGCTTAGTTATTTTAATAATAAGTTCTATAGCTAATATACTGAGAGCCTTTATTGCCTTCATATTAGTTTTATATAAGGCTTTTAATATTTGCGGCTCCAGACAGGTATGGTTTCTGTTTTTTTTGGGCCAGCATGGCTCTTTAAACATTTTGGGTTGCCGAAATCCGCTTGTTCTGCATTAAATATCATGAATAAAACATTGTCATAAAGTAATGGCACGATGTTTTGCAACTAACATTCCGTTAGCTTAACGTAACACATTTCTTTTTACGAACTCAAGATACATATAGTTCGGGGACATGGAAGTGAGATTAAACTATTTGAGGGCTCACCTTACGACCTACCCTACTTAAACATGGCCGTAGCAATCTTACATAGAACATAACGCAAAAACTTTCCTCATGTTACTGAAAACACAGTATTAACGTTTTTTGCCGAATAATAAGAACGAGAATGGATGTGCAGGAAAACGAGTTATAGCCATTGACAGGTTCGTCATTGTTCAATCCACCAATTCACTTTTTGTACCTCCTTTATTTTAGAATTCTTTCAAAACGTCCTCATTTAATTTGCCAGTCATCACGATCGCTTTAATTGACATGAACAGCCAATCATTTTTATTCTCCTTTTTTCAGTGGATTTATATATCAATAAATGTTATCATAAAAAATCCTGTCTAACAGTTTTTGCAAAAATACAGTAGTTAATTGTCTCTTTTTTATTGTCTCTTTTCAATTTTAAATTGACAAAATTGTAACTGACCTGTATTTGATACGGTATTTGAACAGCATTACAATACCCACGAATGGTAAATTATAAAATATTTAATTAAATGTCTAGCATATTGACTTTACCATGAAAAAGCTCGTTCAATGATGTGCTAAATGTTCACAGATTGACTCTCAATGTGTTGTTTTGGGGGAGGGGTTGGAGTGAGCTACGTTGCTGCTGCTGCTGCTGCTGGCTGTAGTACTGACAAGACTCTACAGGTGGCAGTGTGATTCTGCTGGTGCTTGCGGGTAAAAAGGCAAAGTGCTTGGGCGGGAACTCTGTCCCTTACCTTGCCTGCTCGTGGTGCTTGGCGGGGGGCAGAGCGCAGGGAGGCTTGGGCAGGCGGAGGCGCACAGGGCAGCAGTACTGATGGTAGGTGGCGTGGCTGTTAGGAGGTAGGCTGGAGGAGTAGAGAGAGGAGGAGGAGGAAGAGGAGGTGGAAGAGGTAGGAGTGGTAATGGTAGGAGGGTTGTTTGAGAAACGACAAGAGGTGGTGGTTGCGGAAGAGTTGGAGGAGGAATAAGACCTGACAGAGATTCAGATAGAGAGGAAAAGATAGAGATTTGGGGGAAAGGGAGAAAAAAGAGAGAAAAATAAAGTCAAGAGAGAAACAGAGAAAGGAAGACAACAACAACAACAAACAACAAACAACAACAGGAAACAGACAAGCACACATAAACAAACACTATTAGCACAAGGTTACAGCAGCTTATCACCACTGGCTTAGCAGCATCAGCGTATAAATATGTGTTAATGCACATTCATACCTATCAGCTGGAGCTTAGCACGTGATAACTAAAGCAGCATTAGCACATATGAAAGAGTAGGAATGGGATGATACTGGTACCTAAAGAATTCAACATAGGCATACGCTTTTTATCGAAATTAACTTTTATTGTTTTTCAAAAAAAAAATTACATAATTGAATACCGCATGCAGAAAAGTTTATCAATCAAAATAAAAAAATGGTTCATATAGTTCTAAGAACATCACAGAATTTCGTTGTTTTAATTTAAGGAACCAAGACGAACCAAAATGATTTGTTTGGGAAACAAAATGAAAACGTTTAATATGTGATGCGATTGTAAGAAATCACTTTGAAAAGCCAAATGGAAAGTATTATCAATATTATGGTACAAAAATGTTTAAATATATTGCAAGAAAGCGTATTCGTATAATCTCTCAGTTAAATGCTGTATGACAGATTGCAATATCATTAAATTGTCAAACAACTGTTGAATTAGATGCCCTGGAATTCAACCATATACACGCACGCACATGTGTTACATACAATTGTATATATTTAGTATTGTCTATTGTATCGTCCCATTCCCACTAAAGGTTATAACACATTAGAGCTCATTTAATCAGCATTCTTTACATGGTAAGCATTACCTTAGCACACAGAAAGAGGGCAGCATTCAGCCATTAGTTCTAACTCTATACTCCTAGCAGCCAACAACATGAAAGTGCACATTAAGGGTGTTAGCTTAGCATGAAAGGGCATTCTCTTCACTCAGCACAGTCAGTCTCAGCCGTCAGCTGTTAACATTACAGCACTACATGTACAGTGAATCAGGGGAGAGATAATGGTTCACAGATAAATTTTTAAACTGCTTTTAGACAGACAGAAAAACAAGTGGCGCTAACATGCTAACAGTAACTTTGTGATTGAACACAGGAAATATGTTTAAACGGCAATCATTTTTCCTTTATCTTGTCTTAGTTTCTCCAATTAATTTTGTGGGGGGTTTTTTCAAAAAAGTTTTCTACATTTGTCAGAAGTTCTCATCCTCCTAAATTCTAGTTTGTGTATTTCGTTTCTATTAGTTTCTGTATAGCTTTTGTTTTGTTGTTGTTATGCTTATCGCCTAATGGTTAAGGAAGCAGACTTGGGTCCACAAGGCTTCAGGTTGGAATCAACCAGTTGTACTCTCAGCATAGCCTTTGGGAGCCGTAAACAGGAAAGCAGATGAAAATAAATAAATGTTGTTGTGCTTATCTAAATAGATAATTCTTATTTTTCTATTTCTCCCTCCACCTTTGAATTTGTCACATTAGTTAAACGTGGGTTTAATCATTTAACGGATGACAGGATCAGAGTTTCAGAGAACCATGCTGTGGGCGGCATCTGGTACGATTGGGCCAGATTACACTGGTGACCTTGCAGCAAAAAGACAGTCCCCTTAACCAGCGCCCGAGGCAGAACACTGCTGACATTATGGGTTGAACGATTAGTCACAGAGCAGCAAGGGGAGGAGTCATAGGGATGTCACATCTCTATGCTGAAAGGATGGTCAAGGTTAAGGTGTTGGATTGCATTTGGAGCCACAGGTTAAAACTATGGGGTTATTTTAAGCCAGTGAGAATGTTTCTCCGTTATAATTGCTTTAATGGATGAACTATTGCATGTAACATAAAGGAGGACTGAAGACTGCAGAGGTCTTTTCAGAATCAGTGTCAAGACTCAGAAAACTATAAAAACCTGCATCTGCTTCAGTATGCAATATCTACAGAATTCCAACACTGCTGATCAAACTTATGAACCAAAATTAAGGGAAAATTTATGGAACCTTTCACTGTATTGTATGTTTTAATGTATCTTGATAAAAGAAACACATTGATTTCATCAAAGTTTTAATAAAATTATTTCTTACTTTAAATTATTTCCTAACTACTACCAAAGCTCCTTCTATAAACAGATTCTAAACAATGATGCACTGCTATACTGCTCGTACAGTAGATGGTGTATAATTGGATGCAGCTCAACCTATTAGTTTGATTACTTCTCCGATGTGATTACGTCCTTAACTTATCATCTGATGTTTCCTTGTCACCAAAGATAGATATAAGACCTGCTGATAATTATATCTTTTCCTCATTAGAGTTAATTAAAAGTCAACGAAAATGACAGTGATGAGATCGACGATGAATCCTGACTAGTGGATATCTAGATATCTAGATAAATAGAATAATAGGTTGATATTGAGCTCCATGATCAATCTAACCATCCGTTACTGGATCATAGAGACAGCAGTCTCCACAGCTGCCACACAAATCGCACTACACCCTACCAACACCTCTCCAGGTTATGAGTCCACTGTAAGGAATTTAACAACCTGACTGGGATTCAGTCTTGAACCTGTGAACACTGTCCCACACCAATATGTGGACCACAATAAGGCTTATAAAAAAACCCATGTCTTTAAACCACAGTTTTGGTATTACTGCAGCATGGTCCATGGTGCTAGCATGATGGTATTAATAAAGTTTTACCTACCTACCTATCTACCTACCTACCTATCTACCTATCTATCTATCTATCTATCTATCTATCTATCTATCTATCTATCTATCTATCTATCTATATATATATATATATTGTCTGCTGTAGTGGTTTATAGGTGGTACTTAGTGAAATCTCCTTCATTCTCATTGGTGAAAAAGAAATTTTCTTTTTCTTTATATATATATATATATATATACTGTATATATATACTGTATATATATATGTGTGTGTGTGTTTATGTTTACATGAAGCGTGTATAGTTTATATATATGTGTACATACATATATATATATGTAAACTGCAGATGAGGCTGAATATGTCTACAGTGTCAGAATCATCAGAGCGACTTACGTTCTTCTGAGGCACCCAACAGCGTTGTTACAGGCAACAGTTGCAAATGTAAAAACATGTTGTCATGGTAACAAGTACTGAACGTGTGTAGTTTATTTTAAACAGCTCCTACACTGCTGCCACCCAGAGGTGGATTACTGTACTGTTGCTATATACCGCATGCGTGAAGAGTGTGCACGCCTGCAGACACGGAAAGAAAAACTATGCAAATCTTCGTAGGAGAGAAAAATCCTATACAAATGATTGATTTTAAAATTAAGCTCCAACCTGGTTGACAGGTTCTGAGGTCTATTTTTAGATCTCCTCCACAGATGATTGTGGAGGAGAAGATTTTTTCAACATTTTTGTTAATAATAAGTCCATTTAAATATAACTGTTCTTGGAGAATAGCAAGAGGCAGAAGAGAGATTTTACTATAACTTGTCACTTTATGTCAACAACAGTATATTAAATATCTTCCTGTAAGAATCTGGAAATGACCAGTTAAGACTTCAACAGCTTTGTGACATTACGAGCCTGGTGATTAAACATTGCTCATACAGATCACTAGCACAGGAGCATTTACAGCCCAGTTCCAAGCCCCAAGTGCATTGGATGATGGTTGTCATCTGTACCATGGAGGGAGACAGCCACTATAGTGTGAGATGCTCTAGTGTCCTACAGCACGAAAGAGACTGACAACAAAGTTCATTTTTATTTCAAATAAACCAGCAGCTGTCTCAGTTGGGATTCCACTCTTTCAGTTTGATCTGCCTCCCATTCAGTTGCTCACACACAGACTGTCAGACACATGCAAGTGTTTTATCAGCAGCCAGCTCTCTTCCAAACTGTTGCAGAGTTACACCAAATCCTGTTGAAGAGGTAGGCGTGCAGCGGCAAATAAACTTCCAAGGTCAAAACACAGAGGTTGGTCAGAACAAGGCTGTTCTAATAAACAAGAGTGCCGGTGTGGCTGCTGGTTTTTGTTCCAACCAAGCAAGAGCACATAGCTTGACCAATCAGTTGTCTGATGACTGTGATCAGTTGATTAAACCTGTCAACTCAGGTGTGCTGCTGCTTGGTTGGAACAAAAACCTGCAGCCACACCGGCCCTTTGTGGAACAGTTTGGACATGTCTGGTGTAAATGATACTTACATTTCAAAAGTGTCTGTCTGTCTGTCTGTCTGTCTGTCTGTCTGTCTGTCTGTCTGTCCATCTGTCTATCTGTCTATCTGTCTATCTATCTATCTATCTATCTATCTATCTATCTATATTGATTGATCGATCTATAGAGGATCTATCTGGGTTTTCCAAATTGTAAGTAAGTATATTGTTAGATTTTCTTTTGTTAATTTTCTTTAATACACGAAAACATCTGGTTATGATTGCTCTGTGCCTGATCCCAGGTCAGTCAACAATAGAGCAAATATTGTGTAGACGACACACCCTGAGAAAGTCTCTGTGGGTTGCACTCATTTTCTGCTGCTTGTTTAATTAACCAAATTTAATAACAATGGCATTCTTAACTACCATACTAGTCTACTAATATATATTTCTAATAGTCTATGAATATACATATATATATACACACACACACACACACACACACACACACACACACACACACACACACACACACACACACACACACACACACACACACACACACACACACATATATAT
>JAFBJS010002412.1:315346-332611 GCA_016785265.1 Paraplagusia blochii
ATATATATATATATATATTGTTTAAATCTGGGCAGCAGTGGTGGCCTGGCAGTTACGGATCAGATTTGAGTCTACCAGCTGCCTGGTTTCCACTATTGTGGTCTGATCATCCCAACCCACATAACTTCTAGTGGGCTCACCACCCTAAAGGCTGACAGTAGTGAGCAGTGTGATTTGGGTGGCAGTGGTGGAGACTGAAGCCCCTGAGACCTGGCAATGGATAAGAGGATGAAGATGAAATCATGTTTATATCTAGGTTTAATATATATAGATAGCAAGGAAATTGTAATAGTATATTTCTGCAATCAAGATACAAACATATCAACTAACACAGCTGCTGTGGAGGAGAATATACTTAAATCTTTAAGCCATACTATAATTCAAATAAAAATATGATTGGTACACAAACTTTATAACTTTATAACTATAACTTTATATATAAAGTTTATTTACTTTATTTATAACTTTATTTGCCTGGTTGAATTAAGTTTTTGATCGTTCTCAAAAAAACCTTGGTGTTTGTGGTCTTTTCTTTAATTCCTGCAAGTATATATCAGCATTATTCAACTAAATATGTGCAGAAGCTTAAAAACAAGGGTTGAGATATATGGTCTGAAAGCTTGAAGTGAAAGTTAAAGAACTGGCTAACTATAAGTCCATAGTCCTGGTTTTGATGCATACGGTGATGTTAGTTCTGTAACCCATGTCTTTTTCTCTGTTTCCTCCAGCTGTGGCTTATCTCCAGGCTTTTGCAAACATACACATACACACACTCACACACACACACACTTGGACCCCAAGGTGTTATCCTGTGGCTTGGCCGTGAGAGGTAATTCATCACCTTTCTATTCATATCGGCTAGCCTAGATTTCCCTGTAACACAAACACGCAAGCATGCACGTACACTCACTCACACACACACACACACACACACAGCCTGCAGGTGCTGATGTTTAACTACAGTGCAGCTCCATTCAACAAGCCTGCGGCACTCAGCACTGCTGCAGTTGACGCACATACAAAACCACAGATGTCAGAGTTATGGCAACTTTAACCCAAACTCTAACGGGAATCTGGAAGGTGATATATTTGGGTTTGAGCGATTCTACACTAGCCAAAAAGTGCTGCTTCATTATGCTTCCTTGCTGGCTAAGACTTTGCCACAGTGTGAATAAGAAAACCACAAACCACAACAACTACGCCCCCTACCTACAGTTCGACCATAAATGTATAAAAGTAAAAAGTTTAATGTTGATTTGATGCTTTCTCTCTTCCTGATTCAGTTAAGGCGTAATCCCATTTAAATATTGTGGGCTGTGTTGACCGGAAGGCCGTGGTATGCTTGAGCCTCTAGGGGACGCTGACTGTGAAGTGTTGGTTTTTGCAGCAGGCTGCAGATGCTGCTCTCACGCACAGGTGTGAAAAGGCGTTTGCTGCCGCAGTGACCCACTTTCTCTGTGGAAATGATTCATATTCTAATCAAACAGCTGCTGCTGCTGCTTTTCCTCCTGCTCTGTTTCAGCATGGCTATTGTCAAACAAGTCAGTGTCTCATTATCCTGGTGTTTTCACCTGTTACCTCTGGGTCTCACTCCCATCCTCGTTCTCCCATTCATGGGGTTCCGATTTTTTTTTGAGCGCAGGTGCACGCATCAGTTCACAAGGTTCAGTATGATGGGACTGGGCCTTTGTGGCACTCTCACTGATGAGGACATCGTAACATGAGAGTACGAGCTAGGTATGAGCGTCGCTGCTTGTAGAGAACCAAGAAAACCATATTTTTAGCTACCAAAATATTGACCTGGTGGTAAATCAATCAAGAATGTTATAATTATTGATGTACTGCTGCCTCTGTCACAAAGCTTTACAGCGTTACTTTGGCTTCTTACTGCTTGAATTGCATCTTGCATTCAGTCAGATACAGACTGTAACATTCATTATGTTCAAGTAGCAGAAATTGTTTTACTTAAACATGCTAAAAACAAACATGCAGCCCTCACAAAACTGAAACAGCTTTAAGGTCTGCACCACCAAGTTCACAGATATCAATTAAGGTCAGCACTTCTCTCCCCATGACTTTGACCGCTTTGCCTTCCTACCGGGCTGCAGTGATGTCACAATGATGTCACAGTGTGCAATGTGTGTTAGAGAGCAAAAGAGTGTACCCAGCTACAGAGTGAAGCAGTGTGCTAGTGGCGTTATGAAACCGCCTCCTCCTACTCCTCAGCCTGCTGCGCTGTTGCCATGACAACCTAGCTTTTATCCCTACTCCTGCACCTCCCAAATAACACTCACACACGCGCACACAACCACACTCACTCTCACAACATAACCAGCCTGCTTCGTGTCTTATTTGTATGTTGCCAAATATAACAAGCACACGCTAACAGACATACACACATTATAATCTCCCTGTACAGTTGAGGGGGCAATAACGGCAGAAAGTTCTGAGGGGAAAACACAACATGTTTACTTAGGATATTTTGCATTTTTTGGATGTGTAGCCACAGAACCAAAAATAGCTGATGTTAAAGGAATCTTTCTTATTTTAGGAAAAGTCAGGTTCTGACATTGCTATTGTCTGGTAAACACCAAAAATGTCTGCATTTCCACAGACAAATTATATATGAAAGACAACCGTTTGGGCACACCAAAGGTTGCACAGAAGATTGATGTATTTATATTACAGTACAAGGAAGTTGTTTATCCACTCATTTCTAACTCAATTATCATTTTTAAGTATCATATTTACCAGAAAATAAGGGTCAGAAAATAACTAAGGCAGTTAGAGAGAGGGACAGAGAGAAAGAGGGAGGCTGACAGAAAGAAAAACAAGAGAAACAAGGTGGTAGACAGATAGAAAGTTTGTCCTCTGGATCCACTAATCACAGCTTGCAGGTTTGACTACGAAAACTACACCAGGACCTTATTATGTAGAGTTAACATGTATAAAATTCTAAACATATATTATTCTGTTGTACAGTGAACATATAAGTTTCCACTCGAGATTGTCAACCAAACTATCCCGACTTTTAGAAAACCACAAGGGGGAGACTGTGCATTTGCAAAATAGCTATTCAAAAAAAATAAAAGAATGCTTACTTTACATGGCTTTATATTATATTTATCGCTTGCGAAGTATTGAGCCCTAGAATCAAGATACAACTGAGCTAACTCCTTAAATCAAGTAAAAAGCTCTAACTAAGGATATCTCACAGCACTACCAATTTGCAAGTTTGGACTATTGACCTAGCTATCAGTAGGAGGTTCAAGTTCTAACCTTGCCATAGAAGACATGTGGTTTGTGAAAAGGTAACAAAGGAAGCCATCTTGACACCAATGTTGTCCTGAATTCTCTCCATAAAACCAAACCAAGGCTGACAGACCCTGTGATTTGTCTGCACCTCAGATGCTACAGATGCCCCATCCCTATCCAAACAAAGTTCTTGTTGTTATTGTAACGCCAGAATGATGAAACAGAATTTCCTTAATAAAGTAACCAGGTCCATGACGTTGTAAATGAAGGACCATGTGTATTATTAAATTCCTCAAAAGGAGACGTGTTATATGACAGCACCAAGCTTCCAAACAGCAAAACTAAAAAATTTGATGACATAATTTTGATTTATGTTATGAATACTACAATAATATTTGCAAAAAAGGTCAATGAGCTTTAACTATAGTTGCAAAAAAACGTTTGTAAATTACCGAAGAAGACATAAAACCAGGGCAATAACAATTATTTATTCATTCGATGTCTGTAAGGTGAAGCATCTTCTGAATAAACGGTGGAGCTGTTATTCTATTTCCCTTCTTTTTAGGTACCATCCCTTTACTCTCGCCTCAGGCTGAGCTGCTGACAGATAAATCTGTGTGATGGTGTTTTGCATTTTGCTGCATCACGGTCTATAAGAAGTCCAACTGTTGTAGGCAGCTCTTGAACACGCTGTCATGCCTGTGCAACATAATCCACCCAAGTATTGTGTGGGATTTATTGGATTTTGGACAGAGCTGAATTTACTGTCAGACTTCACAGAGAATCTCCCTCCATCTTGATGGCCATGCAC
The DNA here is from genome assembly GCA_016785265.1 of Paraplagusia blochii. NCBI lineage: Eukaryota > Metazoa > Chordata > Actinopteri > Pleuronectiformes > Cynoglossidae > Paraplagusia > Paraplagusia blochii. The sequence continues at coordinate 319,413 of JAFBJS010002412.1, forward strand.
CATCACTGTTTTCTCTTCCTTGTCATCAGCTGTATATGAACATGTCATGACACTTAGGAATTGGAATATCTTTGGGAATGCATGTTGAGAATCTGAATCAAATACCTGTGGACCTTTGTGTTCTATTCTGTGTCAGCACTTCTGGGATGATCAATTGTCTCCATGTGCTATGGCTGTTATTTATTTATTTTTTTTATTTGTAAAAAACTAGGTTAAATCCCCAGTTTGTGGACAGAAATGTCTTTCCAAAAGGTGTTCTAATGAATGTAGAATTATTTATTGGTTTTTAAGTTAAAAAAAGTGACCTCAAGAATCCTGAGAAATAAGAATGGCAAAGCTGATGAAAGTACTATAAAAGATATTTTGTCTTTTTTCGATCTGCCAAAATATCTCCCTGATACTGATGATACTGCTCTCCAGCTGTCTTTCAAAGAGACACAAACATGGAAAACAAATTTAAGAAAAAACAATGTTCGAGCAAAGCTGCTTATATTGCTTTTTTTAAAAGACAGTCTTTATGTTTTTCGCGCCATCTAGTCTCATCATCTTCTGCGGTATATGCTATACCTGCTTATACTCAGAATCTGCACTGGCATAATCTTTGGCAACTTAGACCACAACTCAGTCTTTGTGCAGAAAATGGTCAGAAATAACAAAGATGCTGCAAATTCATGCTTTCTAGAATGGAAGCTAGTAACAAATTCTTCTGAGACAGAGGCTCCAAAGTAGTGGCACCACAAGTACAGTTTACAAATTACAGTGGGAATAACTTGAAGTCTATAAAACAAACCTAAATCTTTTATTTTCTATCATTTTTCCCATTAACATTATAAATTGAGATGTGCTATTATTCCGTTAACGTATGAATTGAAATTAAACTATAATTTTATTGCAGACTTGTTTTGGTTATTTATTTTTTAAAAGTCAGTTCCTCATTCGCACTTACAGACACAGAAAAAGAAGGATGGGAAGTGGATTAAAACAGGCTTAGGTGTAGCATGTTGTCATTCTAGTCCCAAGACAACCTCAACAAATAGGAATGTTTGGGTTGGCCTGCTGTAGTGCACAGAAAAGAATGAGAAAGGGAAAAGAAAAAAAAAATCTATTCCTATCCCATCACAAAAAAGCGATTAATCAAAAGAAACCTAACTATATACCACAAAAAATCTCAAATTCTAACGGCCTAGTAGGCAGAATTTAAAAGCGTGAACCATCCTAAAAGTGGCACCTCCATGTGTTTCAGGGGAGAAGCAAGTCAGAAAGGAGTAGGAAAATGTTAAAACTTACATTTTGTGATGATGCAGGGTGTGGGCGTGGTGGTTGTTGGAGGCATTGCTTCGGTGCATCCGCTCCAGCCTCTCCCTCTCCTTCTCCACAAAATTGGTGTTAGTGCCAGTGCTGGTAGATGATGCACGGGACAACCGGCTGTGGACCCGTGGCTGATCCCGGGGTGGGATCGGAGGAGGGGGAGGTGGAGCTGGGGCCGCACAAGAGGTGGAGGAGGACGTCGGATTTGGAATCTGGGTCGGAATTGAAATAGAAGCTGGAGCAGAAGTTGATGAAGCAACAGGGACAGGGTTGGCACTGGTGCTGTTGGTACTGTTGTAGGAGTGATGGCTGGAGGAGGAGGAGGTGTGGTGGTGGTGCTGCTGTTGCTGCTGATAATGATGCTGATGATGCTGGTGATGGTGGTGCTGGCTGTGGTGGAGCGGGATGGAGGACGGAGGCTGGGGAGGATTTGGGTGCTGGCTGTTCTGGTGATGGTGGTGGTGGTTCTTGGTCGACATAGAAGTTGTGGTCTGAGTTGGCGGAGGTGGTGGCGGAGGAGGAGGCAGTGGTGGTTCAGGAGGAGCAGGTGGCGGGGGAACAACTGGTTGTCGGTCCAAACGTAGGTCCTTATTCTCTTGGCTCAGCCGATCAAGTTGAACCTCCAGCTCTTCGATTCGACGCCTCTGGGTTTCCAAAAGCTTCTGCTGGCTCTCAATAATGTTGTTGAGTTCAAGAAGGTACTCCACAGCCCGGTTAGGGCTTTCTGGACTGCTCTGCCCTGGGCCTTGATTGGCATCCATGACAGACTTTTGGCCAAAGAGTATGTAGAAGAGTTAATAGGAACTTTGGGTTCTGAGACAGCTATGAAACGGCTATAGATAACTGAAGGTACAATGTGGAAAAAAGCTTAGGAATCCAAGCACTTTATATGGCAGTTAGTACTAAGACTAACTGACGTAGATGAAATGTCTTAAAAGAAACAGCTGTGGTGACAATATGCAGAATAACTCAATAAACGTCCACAAAGGACTCAGGATTAGAAAGGATAATTCGAAAAGATCTAATCTACAAACTCAAATCAATAAATGCCTACAAAATGATGTCCTAAGGTGCTAAACGCTACAGAAATAGTCCTTCACCCTCCCCCCCACCAGAGGTGAGTGGGGGGGAGAGAACTTTTTTCTTCTTCAACAGCTGATTCAAAGATCAGGAAGGCCCCTGCCCTCGTGGACAACAATCAGAGGCATCTTTGGAGTCATCAACGATTCCCTGGTGCAAATCAGGAGATTTCACTGCTGCAGCCTTGTCCCATGACGATGGAAAACCACACTAAAGGACAGAGAGATGGTCTTTTTTCGCCTCCCACTGTTTGTCAGTGACTTGGTTCTATCCACTCTCTGTACTCCATGTAGATGTTGTAAATATTGTTTCCAGTGAAGCAGGGGAGCGAACCAAAGCTGTTAAAAGCTCAACCGGTTCCTCTGTTTTAAAGATAGAGAGCGTAAGCACTGGGCATATGGGGAGAATGGTATCATAATGAACCATCATTGGGGACCAGGACTACTCAACCAGTCACCTGCTTCTTTGCAAGACATAATTTATAACAGTCCACAAAGATTTCAAACCTAAAGGTGAATTATTGGATCCAGACCTTCTCAATCATGAATGGATCAGATATCAAATTAAAAGTGGAGATAGTTAACAAAAGATCATCTTGGCACAGTGGTGGAAGACTGGACCGTGACGAGTTCCATGGATTCAACTGCAGGACTCAGATGGGCCGTCTGAGGATGTCTTGGATGAAGTCTCCCACTGGGGATCAGGCTCATGCCAGGCATTTATGTCTGGTCACCATCCGTTGTTTGCCACCACACATGTGGAGTGTCCTATTGATTTACCACTTTAGATCCTTTAGGATGTTCATCACATGTGAAAGAAAGTAAGAAGTCAATCAGAGAAAAGCATAGCCAAAACTATGAAATAACACAAGGGATGTCAGACATCATTAGATCAGCCAGATATTAGATGCAGCCAGATATATAGCGTAATTATGGAATATCTTTACAAATCCATGTTAGATTTGCATCAGATGGCCGAAAAGCTGATAATGCCATGCTTTGTTTTTCCAAGCAACGTCCTAAAAATAGAAAGTCCCTAGATGGCAGCATTGCAGCTCATTTTTAATTATATACTTTAAAAATCAGAGTAATGTATGCAGAATGAGGGCGTCTCAATGCAGTGGTTTGTACAGACAGATTAATCATATTTGTTCATCAGCTTAGTTCCTTAACCTGCAGACCACTATTGTATCACTATATTAGTGATGGTTAGTATTAGGATTGGAAATTAAGTGTTTGGATCTCTCTCTCTCTCTCTCACCATATACATATACAGTATATACTCTGTATATATATATGTATATATATATAAATATACTGTATATATAAGTTAATGTCGGACATCCCCAAATATGACTTTTTTAGAACCCCAACTGTTACTATTACTATTCTGATACAATAACAAAAACATTCACATTATTAAAAACAAACAAACAAGCAACATGACATCTAACTTTAACAAAAGCAGTAACGAACTGATCTATCTGCTACTTTTTTGGGCTGTGTATGAACAAACAAACACACACACACACGCACACACACACACACATACACTCAGGATGTCAATCTCTTATGAAATACAGAAATTTTTAGGTTTCTGTCCAATTTTTACCATTCAGTCCTTCAAAACCAGCAACCTCATTGTTGCTGGTTGCTGGCTCACCTCTCTACAAACTTTAACATGAATTTAAATAGTACATTACTGATTGCAAATAAGGGGCAACAAAATACTTGTTAATCAGTTTTAATGCTTCCAAAACATTGCACTATAATTTCACTTTTCACTTTGCAATGTTCTCATAATCAATAGACAATGCATTTTTTCACACACACCCCATTGGAAGGAGTTTCCAGTGCACCTCCAATCTAAAAAAAAAACGTTAGACTTCTACTTGTCTGATGCCAGGCTTGCATCAGATCAGCCTCACCGAGCATAAGGCACTAAGTAAGACTGTGGATGACAGGCTGACTGACTCAATTGACATATAGTTTGCGAGCAGTGTTGGGCAAGTTACTTTAAAAAGTAACTTGTTACTTTACTAGTTACTACTCTGAAAAAGTAACTGGTTATGTTAGTAGTTACTCAATTATAGAAGTAACTAGTTACTTTAATTTAAAAACACATTAAACAGTTTAATAATAATGAAATCTAGTGGAACTGTAATGGTTATAAGGTTTTATACAGCAGTTATAGGGTTAATGTTTCCAAGCGTGGGGAGGCATGGTTAGAGCTGTGTGGACGTAAGAGTGTGTGAGAGAGAGAATGAAGCTGCAGGGAGCAGCGCTGCAATTAGAGTCTGGAAATCAGTTTTATGTTCACTATACATTACTGTACAGTAAAAAGAAAATAGATGTTTAGACATTTTGACAGGCATCTTTATTGTAACCTCAACTTGTCACTTGCCGTCGTCTTGCTTGTGGGTGTGTGCTGCTGTACCGCGTCACCGGTGCGTGTGAGAGACTGTTTATTTCCCTATAAGGCAAGAAGCCCGGCCCAGGTCTCTTTCTGATTGGCTTAGCATGAAATGTAAACCTATGTCAACCAATCATCGTTCATTTTCAATACAATGATTTACATAGTGCACAGTCGTCTTTCACACCATGACTGTAAAGAGTTACCACACACGATGACATGCTGCAGACGAACTGCCGCTCAGCCCTCTACCTGGCAGAGGGAACCTATCCACGTGGTCCATAAATAGTAACTATTGTCCTCGGCATTACAAGTAACTGTCAGTTCCAAGGCAGTTTACGAGGGAAAGTAAACTGGGTAATACTGAAGGAGGCAATGACTTCACCAAGATTTTGAAAGCATATCAGCTACTCTGTGGATAATTGGATAAAACATGTAAATGAAATGATAAGTTACAGCAAATAATCCTGTCCTTTTAGCCACACAGTGAGTGTGCTTAACACAAGACCACAAAGTGGTAACTGCAGGTTTTCCCAGGATATTCTGGATTCCTTACATACGTCTAAAAATAAAGAAGCAAATTGTTGATTGTTTTTTTTTTCTTTGCAAATACCAAGAGCAAAATATCGCAAAATACCAAATACAAAGAGACATTTTTTGGGCAAATACCAAGAGAAATCTGTGGTACCTTAGTGCACCACTTAGCAGTTTCCAAGACACCTTGGAGATCAAAACGATTAACTAGTATTCCTGTTGTAAAAAAAGGCTTGAATATTCGTTTTGTATAGAAACAACTCACAGGTTAATAGACTCTACTACTTTACCCCATCAGTAATGACAGGATTCTGTGTCACAAATGAAAAAGAATCATCTAGACTTAGTGTATCAGACATATAGCTCAAGGAACAAACCCAGACATGTAGAGGATTAAATGAATTTGAATAATAAAACAATGCTAGTAATTTTGATGTCTATGGTATGTCAATTATATTTGATTAAATATGAAGATTGTCTAAAAAACATGTTCTTACTTGGTCCAGGCAACTTGACATGTATAATTGGTTGAATCTGGCTCGGAACTGATATGTCAAGTATGTGAGTCAAAGATGAGTGTGTCAGTATAACCCTGACCCTAAAATCAAATAAAACCTTGCATTGCCAATAATGCAAAAAAATATATAGTTAGAAATCTCAGAGACAGCATGTGATAAGATGTGGGGTTTTTCCCCATAGTTACAGGAACATAGAAACCCAACAACGCACCAAAACTCATTTAGTCTATCTGCCTGAGCTAGAACCACAGACATTAGCACAGGGACTATAGGGAACAAGATTCCAGACCTTTGATTTATGTAGTTTGTGTGTGTTTGAGTAAAGGGCAGTCAGGAACTAAAAGAAGTGAAGCTGACAGCACACACAAGCCGTAAATGTCTGTAAATTAATAATCCTGCTCTAAAGAAGATACAATAATGTAATTCAACAGAGTGTTTCTGTAACACTGTCGAACGTCACCGACTTGGCAACAACGTAAGAAACAAACATTCAGTTCCTCGAAACGGGTGCTGGTAATGAAAGTCAGCGTATTCTGTAATTCTTGTTTTTGTTGCCCTCTTGTGGTCTGATATAATTTTTGCTGCAGTTCAGATTTAGTCATTAAAATGCTTCAAATTTCAAAGCTAAAGACAGAACAACACGGGGAGGTAGCTGTCGTGGCATCGTATATATTTAAAAACAATGGATTAAAGGTGTACTTCCGGTTTCACTGGAACTGCCGGGAATTATCACGTTTTTCTCCAAGTTTTGATCTGATGATGATGTGTGATTCACAGCAGCAGATTTCCACTTTTTCACTGTTCACTCCCACACGTGCGCGCGCGAGCACACACAGATGCACCACATGAAATACACACACACACACACGCATGACACGCACGTACATGTTCACACATATCCAAGAAGTAATGCTTCGGCCTAAAATACACGCACGCACACACGCGCGCCCCAAACACACACACACACGCACACAGACACACTGCAGTATCCAGAAAATAAAGCAGAAGCTCACAGGTTTCAGCGGCTCCTGCAGAGGTGATGGAAGGATGAAGAGGGAAGGAGAGAAGGAGGGATTATCGATCCCTACTCACTCCTCCACCGCTGCCGCTGCTGTCAACATCGTCTCCCCCCCAAAATACATAAATAACCCTACACTGCAGCGCCTCAATCCCCTCTCCCTCCTTCTGCTTCTTGATCAAAAGAGGGTTAATTCAGTCCTTTCTTCTCTCCTCGGGTATTCCCCTCCTGTTCCTCCTCTTACTGCTGATGGAGGCCCGGCTCCTTTCCTCTTTCTCCACCTTTTTCTCGGTCCTCTTGTTGCCGAGTCAATCTCATTCTAATTATCATTCCTCTGCGTCTGACGGCCGAGTGAGGGAGCGATCCGCTGCTGCACCACTGCTGATCGCTCCTCTCTCTCCCTCTCTCTGACTCTCTCTCCCTCTCTCTCTCTGTCCCTCTCTCACTGTACGTGTGATCAGAAGCTGCTTTGGTTTTGATCACTGGGGTGAGTTTTTCTTCTCAGTTGCCCTACTATAGAGGGGGGTAGAAGGAGGAAGCTCAGATGGGGCTGCCAGAACGGCTAGAAGAAATAATAACAATAATAATAATCAATATCTGATATTTAAGATATATACATTGATAGCAAGCTAATAAAGTTATCACAACAATGAACCTACCTAAGACACTCTTAGCAAAATCTGGACAGCAGGCAGGCCAGTCAAATATGTCAATGAACATAGACGGGGCACGAGAAAACCAAGGCCTGTGGACCGGATGCGGTCCATTCAGCATTGTAATTTAAGTGCCGAGCTTCTCTAAATATTCTCTCTATTATATTATTGGTTTGTATTTTAATGATGCTTCCTTTCCTGCAATGCCCATGTTAACCCCATAGATGGCGTTGCATATCATCAATTTAGTCTAAACGCATGATTTTTACATTTATCTCCGGTTGCATTAACCTCTATCGATATACCCTCCATGCGTCCATGTTTCGGACCAATTGTGGACCATGCTTGCCCTAGTGCTAAATGGCAACAACTGGCCAGAGTTTTACTGGAGGGTATTATGGTTTAAATGACTGGAAACTGATTTCTTGGACAGAGAACGCTGAATTTCCAAAAAAAATAAATAAATAAAGGCTACTGACATGTCTGTGTATCTTTTCAAACCTTAGGTTGAACACTGTCTGAAGATCGTTTTTATTGCTGATAAGTTAAATGTTTTACTGGTTTGCCCTTTTCCCCTATATGATTCGTTATACAATTTCGTTGTACCCCCCAAGGTGCAATGACAATAAAGGACTATTCTATTCTATTCTATTCTATTCTATTCTATTCTATTCTATTCAGATTCCAGGGCAGTTTTTGATGCACTAGTCATGTTAGGTGACAATATAACATACAACTTTTTGGTCATGGGCATTTAGCAGCTGTTCCTGCCTGTGGTCTCCACTCATAGTTTCCTCCTGACTCTCCCTCAAAGTCGTTAACTCTAGGTAAATCATTGTAGAAAAATCAAAAAATATAATTCGCAAACTTTTTTCAGTGGATTATGACCTAGTAGTAAAGACCACACCTTTTACTGACCACTAATTAAGGAGATTGACAAAAAGTACCTGTCAAAAACTCTACTAAGTATTACATGCTAAATTAGTTTATCTGTTTCCAAAATATCACTGATAAAGGGTGTGTCATCAATTGTACTTTCTTGTCATTAATCTGAATCTTCAATCTTATACACAAATATATAAATATATATATATATATATATATATATATATATATACACATATATACATATATATATATATACATATATATATATAACAAAGACAAGAAATACTGGTAGTGCAACAGGCCTGAGTCTCTCCCCCTCTCTCTCTGCCTCTCTCTCTCTCTCACACACACACACACAGAAACACATCAGAAGGATATAATAGGGATGTGTACCAGGCCTGAGCACACATGAACTCACACACATAGATCATAACACATACCAAAAAGACAACACAGATGGTCGATAGACTGTCACACGTGATTGATCGGTCAGTCATTCATGCTGAGAATCGATCTTATATTTCCAACCATGTACTGCGTCGCCCGCAAATTGCACTGAGAGACGAACGAATCAATAGCTGATCGATCCGTCACTGATCAGCGATAGTTGTCGATAAACATCCTCGATAAAACGGTTGGCATGCGCACGCGCACGCCGGTGTGCAGTCACGCAGTAACAGTGCGGTGTTGAAATCGGCTGCTGCGATCGTTTACCTGCGGTTTCAGCGGCTTCGGTTTTCTTTCAGCTGATAGTTAAAATGGTTCATCATGTCCAGACATGACGGGATCAGCCGTTACCGGCGTTACAGTGACCGTTACGATGCTGCTGTCGCCACTGCAGCCAGGCTGCAGAGATCCTGCGAGGGCGGCAGCGACAAGAGCGATCACTCTGTTGCATTTACCACAATCTTTCTTCGTCTGCTCAAACTAAGCACTTAAATGGAACTCATGTCACCACAATTGTCTCAGTAAAGGCATATAACTTTTGGCTAAAAGAAAGAAATCTTGACATCTGTGTTCTACTTAGTGTATTGCTATTATGTATTTGTGGACCACTCCAACTTCATCTTTACGCAACAATTATGCAAAATAAACAAGATATAGTAAACACACAGGAAAATCTGTTGACTGGCAGCTGGATTCTCCCATAGGATCTGGTCCGGGAGCAAATATTTTTAAAATACATGATATTAAGACCTAGATTTTAGTTCAAAGTATAACAGATGTATGGTACACAGGCAGAAGTACATCAAAACATTTTAACCGATGTATTTTACACAATTATTTCCCAAAGAGTAGATGGCAACTTGTCTCATTTCTCTACAAGTTCACAATAGGTTTTGCTCGTTTAGTTTCTGTATAGCAATAGTGATACTAATTTAATAATACTACTTTTTCAGGTGGTGGCCTGGTGGTTTAGGGACAGACTTGGGTTCTGAAGTCTTACAGTTGGAATCCTCCAGCTGCCATATTGCAACCGAGGTATTGTCACTCTGAGCATAGGCCCAAAATAACTTCCAGTGGGCTAACTGGAGGTTGAGCTGGATGGCAGTGTAATCTGGCAATGTTATCAGATATCACTTAGTCAAAAAAAAACAAACAAATGTCCTTATTAAGGTTTGATAATGGTCAATGTTTCAGGAATAAGGTCTGTTGACTTGGACCAGACATGACTGATAGCACTGATCAGTCATCAGATGCAACAAACATTAAATACTTGACACCAGCAGAGTGAAAAAAAAATCAGTGTTATCATCAATATTATATGTGTTCTCATTATCCCCATCAACCACAGTAGCTCTCCCTCTGCATGACTTCAGAAAGGCATGGTTCAGAAAAGTATAATTAGATGGAGAGATAAGTGGGAGGATACTGTGTGTGATGTACAGTAGACTCCGTCAGTGTGTGTCTGTGTGTGTGTAGGTGTGTATATGACTTGTGTTTGTCTTCGGGGGAATAAAGGACCATCGACACCATGATTATCGCTCCTACTAATTTTAAAGTGTAACAATGTGTGTTTGTGCGTCTGTTTGTTTCTAACCTCCACATGCAGATGTGTGGGCAACAGTGACATAAGAGCATGTGGGAGCTGTAATGTATGTTTATTTAACAGTCAAGTAGATTATAGTAAAGCACACAGAGTGCATTAATAAATATTCAGTATATACTGTACATATATAAACATGAATTACATATATTCATACGAGTACAGGCAATGACCATACAAGATATAGAGGATGATGGCGTAGTGCACCAAACATTCATAATAAGGAACACACAAAAAAGTAAAAGAAATGACACTGTTAATATTTAAAACGCAATATACACATAAATGGTACATATATACATATATGTATATATATATATATATATTATTAGGAGTGTGAAACTTTCACTCACATAAAGATCTCGATTCACAGGCAACGAGTTAGATTCAATAAAAATTTCCAACTTCGCTTTCAACAACACTATACAGTTGCCAGTATTTTTTGTTTTAGTTCAATTTATTTAAAAAGGGTAAATGGGATTTCATAAACACATGGTTAAATAAGAAAGAATTAGCCAAAGGCTAGTTTTCATGTGTAGTTCCCTGACCATTATGTAAAAAGGCAAGAAGCACACAATACATCGTCACTAGAAAATACATTTTTGCAGCTATTGTAGTTATTGACAAATTGCGGTTGGAAAAACTTTTGTATTATGTTGGTTTTATCCTGTCTTCTCCTCTGACTACTAGTTGTCATCATCACCCAGTCATCAGTCCCACTCTGCCGTCGGCAAATCGCGTTGCTTTTATCTATCTCCATCCTTCTTGAAAAAAAAACAAATGATGTCGAAACCTTCAATTTTAAATGAGGAACACGGTAAGTTTCATTCGTGTTGTCTGCCATGTTGCTAAGAGCAGAGGAATACCCACTACCTGAACTCCAATCAAATCAGTCAACGTCATAGTTTACACACCCCAAGTGGCACAACCTGTATAAACATATGCGAGTAGATATATATATGTGTATGTGCTCGCCGCTAGTGGGAGGAAGTGGCCAATGTCGCGTCTATGTCTTAACGTCTATGAGCTGCAGCTGGGAACTGATTCACGGACAAAAATCTGAACCATTGGACCATTTTACTGCATTTTAACCAATCTGGGCTTTTTGGACCGATACACTCGGATTGTGTAGGTCACAGATCGATAACCGATCCAAAACGATTTATCTTTACATGCCTAGTATATATGCACAGCCATATTTATATATATATGCCTGCTTTGTGACCTTGTAATGGATGTAGGTGGATGACGATAAATGAATGAATGAGATCACAAGATCTTTACATTACCTGACGTGCAGGTAAAACTTTTTAAGTCCACAGAAAATAAATGAGATTTTGTTAATTAACTCACAGGGAGACAAGAACTGCTGGTACACCACTGCCTCCTGTGGCCAGGTTGCGTCACTGTTTCAAATCTATCCGAACGAACTGTGACCCTTCCAAATTGCATTTTTGTGGCTTAACTTAATATTTCATAATCAATCATCACTGATCAAGGGAAACATTTGTTTGACTAATGACAGAGACACAGAATCGTCAGTCAAACTTGAAAGCGTATCCATCCTAAAGACATACGCATGGAGTGGGTGGGGAAAAGGTTGGTGTGTGCTTATTCGCACACATTCACCTCTAACCTGTGAACGTTGTGTAGGCAGCAGCAGCAAAGGCGCAGCTGTGTAGGAGAAACAGCAGAGTGTAATAATCACACTGGAGTTTGACTAGTGGATTGTATTAAATATATGTTTGATTTCTTACACAGTTATCCTGTCGTCAAGATGTAAAATTACCAGGCCATGAAAAGGGGTAAAAACTCACTTAAATATCAGTTATAGAAATAAGGAAGATTTAGTCGTAAATGTAAATATATGAATCTCTGTTGTTTGGTTGTGATTTCTTTAGGTTGTCACAGAAATATCGACTGATGTTTGGAGCCACTGTGATTATTTTGTCAATACTTATTACCAGGTTATTTTAATATATAAACCAACACATTGGCCATATCTGCAGCAACATCTGTCTTCTGTTCTGCCGTCCTCTGCTGTAGTTCTACTTAAACTACACGGCAGAATCATGACTAACTGACTGAGGATATATGAAAAACTTTCAATTATTTTGTAAAATATATACAGGTATGCGAAGCCATAGTCTGACAAAAAACACACTGCTTAGGGGCAATGATGGCAGTGGTGGCCTAGTGGTTATGGAGCCCAGTGCTCAAAGGAGTAGTGTGGCCTTCCTTCCATGCATTATTTTTTTTTTCAACATTATATAGGAATTACAAATATAATTTAATACATTTAATAAATATTTAAATATCGTTAGTGTGTGTATTATTTTACTTAATGTACAAGTACTGTAATCGTATTTATTCTATGTGCAATAACCATTTGTAGTCACTAGGTGGCAGCAAAAAGCCTTTAGCCGAAGCAGTAAAGGCTGCATGTCAATGGAGGAAAAGTAGTCACGTTATTCTAAATTATTTTGCAACATGAACATTTTATTTGCTAGGGAATTAATTAAATACTTTGACCATCAACAACAAAAACACAAAAAAGAAAAATAAACAACAACAAAAAAACTAACTGCCTGTTAACCAGCTCTGGTCTGCATGATGATGTTACATTATAATCAATCAGACAATCAGAATATCAGCTCACAAAGCATAAAATCCTTTCTTTAAGCACAGATTTACAGTACAAAGTACAAAACCTCTCTTTCTACTGTTTCTAAATATGTTTT
>JAFBJS010002415.1:13392-28237 GCA_016785265.1 Paraplagusia blochii
TCTGCAGACCAAAAAAAATCCTCGGGACATACTTCACTTGTCCCCATCTTTAGTCTTAAATTTAACCTATATTTGCGTCTTTAGTCGATTATTTATGGCTAATCCGGTTGCAATTTTCTTAATTGCATCTTTGATAGCCGTCACAGGCGGATTCTGAAATCAATTTGATCATTAACTGTAACCATATCCCATTCGGTTTGCCTTAATTTCCTCTTTAATTTCTCCCTCTCGTGGCCAGTGGTAATCATTGTGATTGATCTGTTCCTCTGACAAGTTAATCAGGATTGATGCACATGGACTGTTTATTGTAAAAAATGGGAACTGTACATGATCTCTGCCCCTTTATTAGGAGGTGAACGGTCGATTATGTGCGGGAGTTGTAGTCTGAGAGACATATTCACACTGTCTACACTGGGACACGTTCATGCATGTACATTTTATAAGTAGTGTTAGAAATAATTTGAGGAAACAGTGTTTTATTCTACGCCTCTACTCACTAAGGGCAGCTGCTTATACAGTGGGTTGTACAGATAAACATATACATGTGTCAGGTTGTCAAACTGTTACTCTGGCTTTGACTTTGTCAATGTCACTGTCATCGGTGTGGAACAGCAGGCTTCACCTACCGGGCAGAATGTAATCCCTGTTAGGGCAGTTGGTGTCTTCCAGAGGACTCACCACCTGGAGGAAGGTTGATGAGGGGCTGGTGTGGTGCAGGGATATTCGTGACTTGGTAAGACATAAGCAGATAAAAGTATATGGATGAATGTTATCTAGTTCTGTATTTCAATTCTTTCAATTCGTTTTTTTTTTACATAACAAGGGATCTGAACATGGAATTTACTAAAGACAATTCCCTACAGTGCAGTGTGCGTTTTCTTGATCTTCCAAGAAGCAGGGACCAAGCAGAGAAAATACTGGAGTGGGTTCTGACCAAGATGAATGTGCCTTATTCGAAGTATTGTAAAGGAAATGTTCATCAGTGTCCTGTAGGTGGCATTGTAGAGCATTAACTTTGGCTAAACCTTCATCAAGCACAAGAGCAAAACCTTTATAGCAATAATACAGCAGAGCAAAGTGAACAGATGACAGACAGACAAGGGGAGATTTAGTGAGACATGCTATGATGCACGAGCCAATCAGCTTGAGGAACGGGAGAGTAATGCTGAACATAATGTTCAGCATTCAATGTCCTCTAGGTAAAACAAAGCCACCAACAATGTCTTTTTTGCCGTATTGTTATAGCTTATTTTTTTAAGGTTAGACGTTCTTTTCTTTTTTTTAAAAAGAAAAATGAAAATATCCAAACTCTTGTGGAATTAAATAAATAAAAACTACAATGTACTGTTGAAATGAAGGGAGAAAATCAATGTTGCAAGGTGTGTCTGTATACAGACAATATTTTTATCATATTTAAGAATGCTGGCCATCAAAATAATCTGGGTTGTAGGCGATCAGCGCCTACCTTGGAATTGATCAGATAAAACATTTGTAATAACCCTTATAAATAGGGTATTTACTGGGCTATTAGTTCAATCAAAAAAAAATGCATAACGTATAAGGAAAAAAAAAACACTAGTTGACTAGGGAGTCCTCTAGTGCAGGGTTGTCAAACTCAGTGTCACAGTGGGCCAAAATTAAAAACTGCCATGTCTGTGCTCTAGTGGCTGTCAGGCTAGAAATAACAAACGTGTACATTTTTAGTAGTAGCAGATACTGGTGCACATGTCTAGTGTGCTGTGTAGTGGCAATCAGTATAAAAACAACTAATGTGAAATTCATCCATAATAATCCTTTTATCGTTTGCTGGGTCACCTTGGCAGCAGTCTCCACAACTGCCACCCAAATCACACTGCTCAGTACTGTGAGACTCTCTATGGGTGATGAGCCCACTGGAAGTTATGTGGGTATTGATGGTGGATCAGAGCACCTCAGTGGCAACCTAGCAGCTGGTGGATTCAGACCCAGGTGTGCATCCTTAACCACTAGGCCATCACTGCCCTAATGTAAAACTTTAGATTTTAACACATTTAACACATCTGAGTGAGAAACAAACTGTAGGATGAAAAAGTGTGACATATATTCCAGAACATTCCAGTTCGCAAATTAATCGTTTTGGACTGGTTTGGATCGAACTGAACCGAATTGGATCGAACTGGATTGATCGTTTAACATTTTTTATGAATCGTTACTGAATCCAATCATAGCCTGTGAATCGAGATATGAATCGGATCGTTATGTGAGTGAATTGTCACACCCCTAATATGCACTATATATATTAGGGGTGTGAAAATAAGTCATTTTGGATCGGTTTGGATCAAACTAAACCAAATCGGATCAAACTGGATCGATTGTTTAATATTTTTTATGAATCGTTCCTGAATCGGGTCGTAGCCTGTGAATTGAGATATGAATCAGATCGTTATGTGAGTGAATCGTCACACCCCTAATATATTGTATATATATATATTAGGGGAAATTGTGCAAATTAATTGTTTGGATGGGTTTGAATAAAGCTGAACTGAATCGGATCGAACTGGATTGAGTGTTTGATAATTTTTATTATTTGTTCCTGAATCGGATCGTAGTCTATGAATCAAGATATAAATTGGATCGTTTTGTGAGTGAATTGTCACACCCCTAATATAAATATATATATATATATATATATTAGGGGAAATTGTATATATATATATGTGTGTGTGTGTGTGTGTGTGTGTGTGTGTGTGTGTGTGTGTGTGTACTCCTGCTGACACTGGCACCAACAATTCTAAATATGATTCATGCTGAGAAAAGTGTTGACTGAGGTGTTGTGTGAAAGAGTGTTACCCAGGCATACTTTTAGTACTAGTCCAACGGTAGCATGGCTCCTGTCACGTTGCTGAGACTGTAGCACAGCATCTGCAGACAGACATGGGGATTTATGTCCCCATTATTTATATCTCCATTTTCTAACCCTGAGCCTTGAGTCTTCAGGTCAGTTTGTCAGCTGTGTTGTTTCTAATGTTGGAGCTCCACGAGAATAGAAAGTCAGACCAGCTGGTTTTTAGGGTCTACTGTGCTTAATACCCTAAAAGGAGAGGGTATTTTGGAAGATAGTGGGTAGAATTTCAGTCAGGCCAATCTCCAGGTTACATCATTGTTGAAGCTTTACGATGAAGGCCGGAGTCAGAGATGGTCTAAACAAAGATTTGTCATTTTTTTTTGCAGAAGTAGTTTAATAGCTGAGATGAGAATACAACTCCAGGGACTTTAGCGCCACTGTGTCTTTGTCTTTGTGTGTGTGTGTGTGTGTGTGTCATTAAGGAATACCTGACAGCTCCTGTGTTTCTCAGCATTGCCACAGACTTTACATCATCCACAATTTTTTAATGGTGTCATTCCACTGGGGAACTTGCAGCTTATTACAATTGATTGCTTTGCAGATGTTGATACAAACCAACAGTATTAAGTGGCATCACTGTAGAATTCCTTCAGACTTGAGTTTGGAGATCAGGCACTGATGATGGTTCAAAAGTGGTTTGGGCAGAAAGACGTCTTCTCCTTCCAGCTTATCCCTATTTCAGGGGTTGCACCAGCGAGTCACACTTGTCCAATTATAAGGTTAACAGCTCTGCTGGCGGTCGTTGTTTACCCGTTTCCCGACCAATCCGCTAGGGAAATAATTTTGTTGTCTCACATCATTGTTCTGCTACAGGATGCCCGTCATGATGCAACTCTCACCATTTATCCTGGCTTGTGTCCTGCACTAAAAAACACTGACTAGTGCTCCCTAGTGGCCGGTTTGGGCAGAAAGACTCCTTGCGCCAAAGCAGCAACAGAACGTTATGATGGCAATGACTTGGTTTTCGAAGATGTTTATTTGAAAGCCAAGTATAATTTAGATTAACTGTTAGTAGATCCTAGATCAACTTAGGGATCCACTAACAGTATTTGCACAAAGAACTGATACATGTCGAACAAGTTAAACGCCATTGTTGAGTCACAGTGTACACCAGTTATACCAGTGCTCGCCCCACAGTTTGTACATCCTTGTGAGTTGAACTATATCTCATTCTTTATGTTTTCTTGATGTTAACAAGGAAACGATGTTATGCAGAGGTGTAGCTAGAAGTATTTTATAGACAAATGCTATAATTTATAGTTGCAGCGGAGAGTGGGTGGTGGTGGAGGGGGCGCGGATTGCTTTCTTTTTGCTGGGGGGGGGTAACAGAAAATAATTGAAAAGCATTGAGTTATACTCGCGCAATGTGTTGTGCAATTTGGCTTCATCACAGTTAGTTTGAAAGGAAATAAAAGCACAAGCACGGATCCACAAATGTAGTTTCCAAAACTCACAAATGCATTTAAGGAGTAAATACACAAACAACCATTCACAAATGCATTTGAAATATTTACAGAGGAAAATATATTTGTGGGGGGGGGGGGGGGGGGCGGTTTGTTTTCTGTCGGGGGGGGGGGGGTGACAGAAAATAATTGAAAAGCATTGAGTTATAGTCACGCAATGTGTTGTGCAATTTGGCTTCATCACAGTTAGTTTGAAAGGAAATAAAAGCACGAGCACGGATCCACAAATGTAGTTTCTAAAATCACAAATGCATTTAAAGAGTAAATACACAAACAACCATTCACAAATGCATTTGAAATATTTACAGAGGAAAATATATTTGTGAATTGCATCATCAAGTTGTGAATTGTCAAACGTGCATTTATATCGTGCTTTAATTTGTGAAACTGTCTGCAGTTGTCTGTGGATTTTCAAGACCACTTCCACAAATGTATTTTTTTTTCACACTGGGCCCATCACCAGCCAATCAAAAGTCTCATTCCTTTGCAGCCAATTAAATTGACTGTCTGACGTCACTACACCGCGTCACGTTGTCTCTCCTATTGTCTTATAAGTTTCTTAAATCTAAGACCAAATCAAATCTCTCCTCATTGCCTCTTTCAGACATCATTTCTGTTCTGTCACATGCATCTTTGGAGCGATGTAGGTTTTGTTTGGTAATCTGTCTAAATATCTGTTATAAATTTAAGAACAACTTTTTCAGCAAGTGTGGTGACATCACACAAGGACCGTCACGTGATTGGCTGCAAACAAATGTGATTTCTGATTGGCTGCTGACAGGGCCCATGTAGAAAAACACATAAATGAAACTGGTTGGTGCTAGATGAGTATCAATATCCAAAGAAATTCAGGCAGTTTCACAAATAAAAAGCAAGTTCGACAATTCACAAATGTATTTTCATTTGTTTCTCTGTGGCTCACCACCCAGAGGAAGGCTCACAGTATGGTGCAATGTGATTTGTGAGGCGCCAGCTGCCCCTCGCAACTTGGCAACTGACAAGCAGATGAAGAAGAATGAACGGATGGATTTTCATTTGTAAATATTCCAAATACATTTGTGAATTGTTCTTTGTGTATTTATTCTGAGAACGCCTTTGAAAATGTATTTGTTGGTCCGTGCTCATGCATTTATTCTTTTGGAGACTATTCTGGCTCCATAGTTGTGGTGTTGTTGTCTGAATACATGCAACAGCTCAGAGTTGTGGACAATAAAGCTTTTTCATTCTCCAGAGCGATGGGTTTCAGTGTGCCAATAACTCACTTTAAATCTGACCTTAAATGTTTGCTTCCAGTTTTCCAGCTTCCAGAGTAACTTGCACACCTACGCTTAACTGTAGGTGACTTTATATATTGTGAAAATAATAATATTTAAATAACATTTGCATCTTTTTGTAATTGGTTTATCTTCTCAAACACAATATTATTTTATCAAATTGCAATATTTATCCAATTGCAAAATATATATATACATATATATATTATAATAATTAGTACAGTATAGAACTTTTTTGTTTTCTGTTTTCATTATTGAACTTGGCTTCAGCATCTTCGGTTTTAGTCAATAATAACTTTTTCGTTGCATCACCACCTGAGACCCAACATCCAGTCAAGGTAATGAAATATTGATGGTGAAAACTTTATTGCTATTTACAGTAGTGCAGAACTATCCTGAAACAGGTGTCAGAGAGATCATTTGGCTTTTCTTTTTTCCCTGTTAAAATGTGTGCTTTTGTGCATTAATAGCCTAAAATATTCTAATATTCACCCATTCATTTTGACCCACTCATCTGTGAAAGAAATAGCAACTAACGCACAGTAAGCAGTAAGACATAATATGTTCCGTATACTTATTTAAGCTTTTAAGTTTTATACATGTGAATACGAGAATCAGCCTCATGTTTTGTACAAACGACTTTGATTTTAATGACAATTAAAGAAAAATGAGACATGATGACTGATGTAAATAAATAAATCATAAAACAAAATACCCACAAAAATCTCTTAGAGCGCCATGGTGAGGAGAGTGGTTTCATGTGCCACGCTCTCCTCCTCCTCCTCTGCTCCCATTGAAATGCATTTATTATATTTTCACTGAAACTGCGGCAAACCTTCAAAACCCACATGATTAAATGCAGACATCAACTGCGTTTGGAAAACGGGCTTTTATTCTGCTCCAGATTTGCTCCTGTTTTTGTTTGTTTTTCCGTTCTGATGAGATTTGCTGCTCAACGCGACGCACCAAAATTTTCTGAATTACCGTAATATCCGGACTATAAGCCGTACCAAATACATTTTTAAAGGAAAAGACATTTTGTACATACATAAGCCGCATCTGCAGCATTCTTTTTGCATTTTCCATGATGACGGTCAGTTTATGCTAATTTTATTAATGTACAAAGCTCGTTACCGTACGTTAAACTTCTTCTTCTATGGTGTTCATTAGCGTTGTCAGTTGCGTCTTTCTTGACACCACCTGTCTCACTCTTACCTTTTCTGCTCGAGCGGTTAGAAAAAATGCATACATTAGCCGCATCTCTGCATAAGCCGCATGGTTGAAATTGTGTGACAAAAGTTGCGGCTTATAGTCCGGAAAATTACGGTAGCTTCTATAGCTCCTTTCAGAAGTCAGAAGTTGGACAAACGTGTGTATCGCAGGGAATTATTGATGCAGTATACGGTGCTGCAAAGTAAATGAGACAGTGAAAAGAGAGCTGTCTGACATGTTTAGCATCATAATATAACCATTTGCATCAGGCCCATGTGTTCCATTATTACATCTGACTAGTGAACATCTGTAGGAGAGAGTAGAACGTGCCTGTTGGCCGCTTAATAAAGTGTATTTTTTTGTTAAATTCTCCTTTGTTTACCAAGACATTAAAAATCCCGCTATGCCTCGCCTCACGAGCGAAAATTTGGCTGATGAAAGCTGCAGTCTGTTCTTTTTCATTTCTTGTGTCTTGTTACTGGAATTAGTGTTCAAAACAATCCCTGTGCCTGTGTTTTCTCAGCAATTCTACATCTCTGTCTGTCCTATTATTTTGAACATTTATTTTCAAAGCAAAATCAGCCCTTCAGATGGTTAGTGTTTTTTTTTTTTGCAGGAACAGTGACGTTTTCCACATCCAAATTGCATCCACACTGAATCAAACAGAGAGAAAGATAAACAAGCAGGGAGATAAATAAACAGAAAGAACTCGATGAACCCCTACTGAGCAGCTTTTTTGGAAATTAGGGCTTCAACTGCAGAACAGCGCTGAACATAAGATAAACACAATAAAATCCAAAAAAACTAATTAGATACAGACATGAGTACAGTTTGAGTACCATATGTAAAAACCTGAAGAATAAACAGTGGATGTCACCAGTAGATCAGTAGGTTAGAAGTAGATAGATAGGTTAATGACAGTAATAATAGTAGATTAGAGGGGTAAAAATTATTGCTGTGTGTGGTGTTGTTGAGTAAATACAATCGCAAAATATTATATTGTTATTATATTAACTATATATATTAACACCTCCATATATACAATAATACAAATTTGTATTATTATCTATCTTAGTGTATATAAACACTATATATATTATCTATCTTAGTGTATATTTATATATATATTGCATATAATATATATACCATATATATTATCTATCTTAGTGTATATTTATATATATTGCATGTACATATATATATACATGTAATGTGTATATAAATATACACACATACAGAGGCAATGCTTATACATATACTGTACATCTACACATATGCATATATATACACATATATACACATGCAAAGCCAGGTTTTGTCATGTAAAAAACAAGACACAAACGATATAAAGATGATTTCATAACTTTCTCCACTGTTAATGTGATCCATAACGTGTAATAGGCAATTGAAAAACAAACTGAAATCTTTACCAGGTCAAAATAAAAATAAAACTTAAAATAACTTTGTTGCATGGCTGTGTTTGGATTCAACCAATTACATTCAAACTCATGTTTAAATGGACTGAACACACATCTGTCACCATGTGAAGTCCCTCTGATGAACCCCAAATAAAAATCAGCTGTTCTACTAGATTTTCATCACATTTTTGCAGCCACATCTTCTAGCAGAAGCCATGGTCCACAGAGAGCTTTAAAAGCATCAGAGGGACCTCATTGTTCAAAAGTATCAGTCAGGAGAAGGGAACAAAACTATTTTGAAGAAGTTGAAGAAATCAACCATGGGACACAGTGGAGACAGTTGTCAAGAAGTGGAGGAAATATGGCACATCAGCGACCTTACCAAGAACAGTACGGTAAAACAAGGAGGAAAGTGGTCCGTGAGGTTACCAAGAGGTCGACATCAACACTGAAGGAGTTCCAGGAATATCTCACAACTACTGGCTGTGATGCACATGTGACAACAATCTTTGTCTCCTTCATTTTTCTGGACTGTGGCAGAGGGAGACAAGATGGAAGCCTTATCTCTCAAAGAAAGACATCCAGGCCAGGCTACATTTTGCAGAAAGACATCTGAAATCTCCGAAATGCATTTAGCGCAAAAACAAAACTGCTCATCACCCAAAGAACACCATCCCTACAGTGAAGCACGGTGGTGGCAGCATCATGCTCTGGGCCTGTTTTTCTTCACCTGGAACTGGGGCTTTAGTCAGGGTGGAGGGAACTATGAACAAAATCAACTAAAAAATATCTCACCAGGAGAAGATTAAGGTTTCAGAATGACCAAGCCAGAGTCCAGACCTGAATCTGATCTAACGTCTGTGGAGTGATGTGAAGAGAGCTGTGCATAGGAGATGCCCTCGCAATCTGTCAGATTTGGAGCAATTTTGCAAATAGAAATTAACAAATATTGCAACACAAAGATGTGCCAGACTCATAGACACTTCCCCAAAAAAGACTGAGTGCTGTAAATAAAGCCAAACAATGCTGCAACAATATATTAGTTTAAGGTTGTGCATATTTATGCTTATTTATATTTATTTTACATTTTTCTTTTTCATTTTTTTCCTCGGGAAAATTTCAATTAGTTTTTCAATTGCCTATTACATGTTATGGATCACATTAAAAGATATGAATCTATTTATTCATGTGTATTTTCTTCATATCACAAAAACCTTGCTTTGAACAAGGGTGTGTCGACTTATTACATCCACTGTATATGTATATATAAATGTATATATGTGTATGTATGTCTATATATATATACACATACATGTGCACATGTAGGCACATAGCATGTCTATCAGTAAAAAGGCAAACATTTAACAAACATAAAACTAATGTAACATAATAGAACATTACTCTGACTATTTTAATTACATTTTTTACATTACATTTTCAATTACATTTTTGCATACAACAAAAATATTTGGTCTTAAAAGAGCAGCAGTGCTCTCTACTGGCAGTGGAGAGCTAGTAGAGTAATCAAACCTAGTACTGTACATTATTAGTCCAAACCTGACTGTAAAGTAGTAGTGAAGAGAAGACACAGTGTGTCTGAAGTCAGTACACATTGAAGATATTGACCTGTTTGTGTATGGAGCAGAGTGCAGAACTTTTCAAACAGCTCTTAGAAAAAGAAATATTAAGAGAAATACATCAAATACTGACTTTGTCCAATTATTTACACTCTTTACACCTGAAAGGACATTCCATCAGTTGCTAGTAGATGGTTAATATTGAGCGCCACTTAAGATCAAGTTGAAACCTGCAGCACTTTTATACAGACACTCATTGGTTCAGTTATGGAGTGACAAACCGAGTGCAATCTGGTTTCACAGCCCAGTCCAGGGAGTCAGTAAAATGTTATTGCAGAAATTTGATTCCAAACAGCTGTCTTGTATTTAATATATTTACTTTGTCAGGTTGACATTTTCTCTCAGCTTCATCTTGAGGTTTATTTACGTGTTGCAGCAAGAACTATATAACATTTATTTTCAATCACAGCCTTTAAACTGGCGTCTTGTTAAAAGAAACATGTTTATATATTTTACACTGTTTTTGCCGTTTGGATGAAAAAAAAGAACTTAAACACATGCACTACAGCGAAGCAATTTGTTCCTAGTTTATGCAACACGTTGCCTAGTTTATCACAATAAGGTGTGATGGCAAACCATTTTTAAACAGAGTAAATACGTTATTAAGAAGCTTTGCCCCTACAATGATCCACAACAGTGCCATCTTTAACAATAAAATAAGTAATTTCAACCATCAAATATATATCAAATATCTAATTTTACCATTTAAAATATTTTTGCACTGTTGCTCAGCATGGAAAAACCATAGAAATACACGAGGTGTATGTTTTCATGTTAGATTCTGCCTTAATAGCTCACAAATTATAAAATATTGACAAACAACTGACAAAGACTGTGGGCAAGAAAGCTGAAATGAAACATGACATGGAATTAGACGATCGATCAATTCAATGCATGAGTCATGAATGTCTTTTATGTATTTAGCATAGTTAGCATTTTCTCCACATGTAAATATCACGGGCCGCATGCGGCCCTAGAGCCTCAGGTTGTATACCTTTAAACTGGACTAAGACTTTCCCGTTTTCCAATATTGTCCCATTCAAATGGAAATTTTTGTGTAACTTTATTTTTTTCTGGCCAAAAAAAAATGTTATGCATTGATTTTGATGTCATTATATTTCATTCTAGTGGCCGTAAATGGACTCTGACAGACGCCTGGAATCAGGCTCAGGACAAGGCCTCTGAAAAATACTATTATTCCTGCACAAATCAATTTGGTTTCCTTTTCATTTTTTGCTCTTTGTTCCTTAGTGGAGCTGTTCTCTAGCATGCGTTCCTGTGCTCCAGTTGCCACCTCGTGCCAAAGCTGGAGGGCTTTTACCTATTGATTCCCCGTATTGATTGACTTGCACAGAGATAACGCCACTGATGGGCTTCAAGAGTCACATTTAGGACAGTGGAGACGTTTCGTGTTGCTTGTCATGTTGAAATAAATAACTAGGGCTCGTATGTTAAAACTGCAGACTGTAATGAAAGATTCTATTTATTTTCCTGTTGGTAATTTGATGTAAACTGCGTTGACACCCGGCAACAGTATTGACGCCGCCTGTCTGTGGAAAACATGGTTATGATTACTCTAATCACATGACAACCAACTCCATTCGATGTTTGTGCAACTGTCTGTCCTCATATGCCTCAGTTGACTTGCTGTCAGGATGGGAGCCTGTCGTCCCCCCGTCACCACTTTCGTGTGTCGTTTCTTTTCACGTTATTCTTTTACTTTGTTTTCCTCACATCTGTGTCCTGACTTTGCACCTCCTTGCCCTTCAGACACAGATAGGGAGGAGGAGGAGGAGGAGGCAGGTGGTATAAAGAGCGAGGGAGGTTACAAAGATAGTCTGATAGATGAAGGGCAGATGCTTCAACCACAGAGTTGTCAAGGTTGCCTGGTAACTTGCACGTTCACCGTTTTCCCCGACATGTATGACATTCCATGTTCTGGGTGTCCGTGTGATTTGATGCGTGTGATATTATTTCTGTGATATAGAGTCTGGGGTGATTTGGATTCATTTTTCTATGTGACTGATGCTGTGATTGACAGTGGAGGATGACACCAAAGGGCTTTTGTATGTCAGGAGAAATGTGAAGATTCTGCTGCTGCTGCTGCAAACTTTCAGCATTCCCAGATTGTTGCATTGGGAATAAGCAATCACAAGCAACATCGGGGCCGGGATGACAACTGGGCCAAGCGTGCCAGCTCCATCAGGGGCTTTACCTGGGCCCTGAGGCAAAATCTCTGTCTTTGGTGTGAAACTACTGGGGTCACCGCCTGAGAAAGTTTGAATCCCGATAGCTCAGCGCCATCCGCGCGGGCTGACAGTACACCCGCACACGATGAGAATTCTGCTCACGTCTCACTAGTAAGTCAGCTGATTTCCCAGGTCACGTGATAAGTTAAAACCGCGAACTCCGAAGACGAAAAGGGTACTTTTACTGTTGTTGTTGTTGTTGTTGTTGTTGAATACTATTCAGACAAGGATGGCCAAAGATCCACGAATTTGTCTCCTAATATCGTTTCATTCAACAAGTCGCTGCTGGTTGCCATCTTGTTGCATCATTGTAACGCATGCGCACAAATCATTTGTAGTGAGAAAGATACACGTAGCCCGCACACGATGAGACTTTGTCCACCTGCGCCGAGAGAAATCAAGCACGCTCGATATTTTGCTCACGGCCTCGAGTGACAAATGGCTCACCTAAATTTACGCGCACACGATGAGCAATTGCTGAGCAATCGGCGCGCGCCGAATCCTCCCCGTGTGCGTGGGGCATTATGGATAAACTGGTGAAAATGCGGAAAATCTTCAAATTACTAACCTAAAGTACTTTTATTTCAACTCGGTTTTACTTTTGAGGATTTGCCCAACTCCATAGTTTAAACTGGTCAAAACCATATAGAAAATTCCAACATTGTAGTTTACAAATTTAAGTGGACAAACAGACAAGGAGTTAAAAACTATTCTTATGGACGAATTAAAGAAATGAAACTGTTTGATCTGGTTATCCTTTTTAGTGACACTGGCAGCAATAACTAACTGAAAAGGTCAAAAGTCACCTTTATTATTTATTACTTACTTATTTATTATTTATTAATTACTTGAGATAGGAGACGTTAAAAAAAATAAAAATAAAAAAGTAAATGGCAAAATCTAACAGTTATAAACATTGGGGCTGAATGTGGGTTGGTCATGGTCAGGAAAAGGTCCTCGAGCTGCAGTTTGAGACTCCTAACTAACAGCTGAGTGTTGTTATTGGATTGTTGTCATTGGTTGTTGTTATCTTTGTGGTTGTGAGACCAGCCATGATTGATGGATGGATGGATGAGAGACACTAGGAATAGGCAGAAGACAGGACAGAGTTGTAGGTGGAGGAGTTAAAAATAAATTATGTGATTGATAGTTTGCTGATATCATAGGATTTAACCTGAACTACATCTGTTCCTGAGGAAAATCCATAATTTTAATAATTCTTGTCACACTGCAACCAATCCTGAGAGCTTTTAACGATAATGGAACTTTCCTAATAGTCCTGGGAGAAACACATTTTCTTATGTTCTGGTTTTTATTACTTTTTAAAAGTCTTAAGTGCTACGGCAATGCTTTAAATGAGAAATAAGCTGTTATAAATCAAACAGTCTGGATTTTTAATGTCTTAATCTAATTCACATCACTGCATGGGCCGCTTTAAAAAGCTTTTGTCACTGATTTCTGTTCTATCCAATGTTCCTTTTAGCATCCATTTCTAACATTCTTCGTATTCGTGTACCATCAAAGAACCTTATCCGATTTTCCACATGGACAGATATGTGAGTCTTGTCTCCTGATAAACTCAAAGATGTCCTTGCACTGTCCCAGGGTGCGATAGTATTTGCACAGCACCAGTCAATGAGGTGTGTCCATAAGGATCCTTTAAATAAAACTACCGTAGGCCTTTGACGTTCCGCTCTGCAGTTTCATTACCGTATCTTTGTGTTTTCTGCTAGACATCGCATTAAAGTCCTTTAATTAAGATTCTGTATTGTTTTTTAGGCTTTTGTAGAAAAATCGATTGTTCAGGGATTTCTGTGCCTGTTAATAAGATAAAGGCAAAAAGAGTACTGCCTGTTTTTCAAGGTGTGCTGTGGATTTTTTATTTCCAATTTATTTATTAATTTGTATTTGTTTCTGCCTTTTTAAAATATGTTTAAAATATCGTATATAACGTTCTTTTCTGCCCAAATGCAACTAAAGCTTTATTAATTATAAAAACTGAGATAGGCGAAGTTGAAAAAAAAAAATAAAAATAAATAAATTAAATGGCAAAATGAAACAGTTATCATTAGGGCTAAATGTGCGTTGGTCATGGTCAGGAAAAGGTCCTCGAGCTGCAGTTTGAGACTCCTAACTAACAGCTGAGTGTTGTTATTGGTTTACTGTATTCACCTTAAAACAATTCAATAAAAAAATAGGTTTTCTGACTGCAGATCTTTACGGTTGTGCGACCAGCCATGATGGAAGGATGGATGGACGCATGAGAGACACTAGGAACAGGCAGAAGACAGGAGGCAGAGCTGGAGGTGGAGGAGTTAAAGATGTTGAGGTTCTCTTTAGGAGAAACAAGGATGGACAGGATCAGGAATGAGGTCATTAGAGGGACAACACAGACAGGAAGGTTTGGAGAAAAAGGTAGAGAAGCCAGATTGAGATGGTTTCGACATGTTCAGAGGAGGGACAGTGGATACGTTGGTAGAAGAATGATCCTAGAGATGGAGCTACCAGGTAAGACATAAAGAGGAGATTTGTGGATGCAGTGAGGGAGGACATGGAGGTAGTTGGAGTCAGAGTAGAAGATACAGAGAACAGGGGGAGCTGGAAAAGGATGAATCGTAAGAGACAGCAGTTTTGCAGCAGAGCAGATACGATGTTAGTTTTAAGGCAGACTAACTAAGGACATGGATGGATGAGAAGATTCTGTGACA
>JAFBJS010002415.1:28397-39708 GCA_016785265.1 Paraplagusia blochii
GTGGATACAGTGAGGGAGGACATGGAGGTAGTTGGAGTCAGAGTAGAAGATGCAGAGGACAGGGGGAGCTGGAAAAGGATGAATCGCTGCGGCAACCCCGAAATAAAGGAAAAGCCAAGAATAAATAAATAAAACAGTAAAATACATTGTGAGGCACAAACAAAAGAGGTGCTAATGTTCCATGAGTTATAGCAGAACCCTGGAATGATAAACACAGTCTTGGAATGAGAAATGATGCGTAACAATATGGAGGAATAAAGGAGAAAGCTGTAAAGGGTTCACATTTATTCAGATCCAGAAGTCTGTGAAGCTGTGATACAAGCTGAGCAGATATGATCCAGGGAGGTCGGACCACAACGCTGGGAAACTGAAGCTCCCAGGAACCTCCTGTCAGTGGATGTGGGATTGTGTAGAAACGTAGTCGACAAATGATGTAAACCAATAACCAACTAATGCACTCTTTACTGTCACCAGTTGCTCTTGGGTTCAGTAATTTCCACAACATAGAAATGCAGAAGGGCTTTTACGTTGCACAGAGAGCATTAACAGGCCTCGGAGAGCGTTTGTGGCTGCGGGATCTAGAGCAGAAAGGAGTCTGTGGGCCTTTTTTAAAAAAATATATTTAAATCTTAATCACATTTGATTGATTAAAAAGTTTTTATTAATTGAAGCGAGCGCTGAGATCTAATTATTCCTTAAATCATTTCACTTTTTTCTTCCACTTCATATATAAATCCTAGTTTAATGCTGAATGTCTGATTAAAACATAAAATAAACTTGTAATGTGCACTGGTGCTGTCTGGAAACCAGACATGTCTCAATGGACAGTCAACCATAAAAGGCCTTTTCACAGTCAGAGCTACTGGCTTTTATTAGTCTATATGTTTGAAACACCGAGAAGATAAAGTTGCCCCAGGGGCAACCAAGGCCAAACACATAAACACTAACTAATCTCTACTTTATTTATTTTGACTCTGAAGCATCAGTTTCACAGGGAAAACAAATAGTTTTATTTGTAATATATTTATAAATAGAACAATCAGTTCTGTACACTGAAGCAGGAGTTCTCTGATGTCCTTGTTTTTTCTAGGACTATCCATCTATCTATCTATCTATCTATTTATCTATCCATCCATCCATCCATCCATCCATCCACCCACCCACACCCACCTACCTACCTACCCTTCAGAAAAATGTTTCTGATTCAAAAGATTTTCTCATTAACTATAGAAACACAGACTTACTGTCCTATCCAATTTTCCTATTAGCCTCCATTTCTAACCATTCTTTGGATTTGTGTACCCTCAAAGAACCTTATCCTATTTGCCACACGGACAGGATGTGAGACTTGTCTTCTGATAAACTCAAAGATGCCCTCACACTGTCCGAGGTTGCGATAGTATTTGCACAGCACCAGTCAATGAGGTGTGTCCATAAGGATCCTTTAAATAAAACTACTGTAGGTCTGCGACTTTACGCTCTGCGGTTTCATTACCGTACCTTTATGTTTTCTGCTAGACATAAAATCGATTGTTGTGTGATTTCTGTGCCTGTTAATAAGATAATGGCAAAAAGAGTACTGTCTGTTTTTTAGGTGTGCTGTGGATTTTTTATTTCCAGTTTATTTATTAATTTGTTTTTGTTTCTGCCTTTTTTGTTTAAAATATATCATAAATATAACATTTTTGCCCAAATGAGCAACTAAAACTTTATTAATTACTTGAGATAGAAGAACTTAATAAAAATAAAAACTTAAATGGCAAAATCAAACATTGGGGCTGAATGTGGGTTGTTCGTGGTCAGGAAAAGGTCCTCGGGCTGCAGTTTGAGACTCCTAACTAACAGCTGAGTGTTGTTATTGGAATGTTGTTATCTTTACTGTTGTGAGACCAGCCATGATGGATGGATGGATGGATGGATGGATGGATGGATGAGAGACACTAGGAATAGGCAGAAGACAGTAGGCAGAGCTGGGGGTGGAGGAGTTAAAGATGCTGAGATTCTCTTTAGGAGAGACAAGGATGGACAGGATCAGGAATGAGGTGATTAGAGGGACAACACAGACAGGAAGGTTTGGAGACAGAGCTAGAGAAGCCAGATTTAGATGGTTTGGGATAGAAACACAGACTTGACTCCACAAGGTTTCAGGTTCTAATCCACCAGCTGCCAGGTTACCACTGAGTGCTATTATCATAGCACTGTCCAGACCCACATAACTTCCAGTGGACTCACCACCCACAGGAAGGCTGACAGTATGGACACTGCTGCCTCTGAGACTGGATAAGAGGATGAAAAAGAATGAATAGTAACATCCCAGTTCACCCCTGAGGCCAGAAGGAGCTCCTGGACACATGAACACTGCTTGACCTTGAGCCTTGCATATATAACTCTGCTGGGGGCCACACATACATGCACACAGAGCAGGTTACACATTAGGATCTTTATGATTCATGGACTTCGTGCTTTGAAAACTGTGAGCAAGGCACGGATTGGAAGCCATTTACATTCTGAGGAGATTCCCATTTAGACTGGCTGTTAAAGCCACAGCTCTATCCTATGCTAATTGCTGTTTGGGAAGTAAGTATCCTGTCTGTCCACGTTGATAAAAGGCTTGTAAACTCTAAATGATGACATTGTTGAGGAGACAAAACACACACAAACACACAGTCATAAACAAGACAGCAACCTGTGGCTCGTTCATTTCTGTGTGCCATCTTCCTGTATCTTTTAACATTAAAATACAATGATTTTCATATTTATAGTGGATGTGACGCATCTGGCCATATCTGGCATCACTAACGTCTGGCAGCCCAGATTTATCACCAACACCAGCATGATGTATTGAGCCTTTCGACCTGTGATAAAATGATGAAACACATTGGCAGAGAGAATTTATGGCTTGCATTGTTCATTCAGTGTTGTTAGTATACACTTAGTTTTGTTTTTATACCACAAATCCGACCGAGATTTCAAAACTCCTACAATGCCTGCTATATAAACTCTAAAATGATACATTCCCAAAGAAGGGACAAACAGTTATGTCTTCAAAATAATGAAATGACACTAAATTATGTATTTTTAACACATTTAATATTCACAATATCGTAACGCAAATAGGCCTAGCGTCTCCACTGCTGCTGCAGACACAACAAACCTGAATCTAAGATGCTCTGTCCACTGCTGCGGCTATGTCTTTGGTCCATTGCTGCTTCAAGTCCACTCCCCAAAAGGACAGAGCGCTTTAAGAGGAGGAGACTTAAAAGTATCCACCTCTGAAAATACTCTGAGAGCACAGATTCTGATAGGACTCCAAGGCTGTGTCAAATCTATCTATCATACCAACATTATGGTTGGTATGATACTTTATTCTGGATCAAGCCAAGGAGATTTTTCTGTGGCTTTTATCAAATTATATATTGGTATGCATAACATTTGTATTTTTATATTTTTTACTGAAATAACTTCTAGTAGGACAACTGACTGCACACTCCTGTACTGTACATGAAGAAGCAGACGGAATGTCAGTTTGCATGCTGGATCATTTTGGGTAACTTCAGATTTTTGTTTCTTAAATATGAGCATGACTTAAAATTATGCATCAACCAAGCTCAAGGTGTTTTGTTACTTGCTGAAATCTGCAACAGTTCATTGATATAAAAAAAATAATGCAACAAACTATGGAACACATGGAAAATTAGGAAAAGTATTGTTAAAAATTTTATCAACTTCTTTTTTTCCATATTTTAATTAAGCCACAGAATGAGGATTAGTGTTGATAAAGTAAGATTTGGATGATTTTTAATTTATTTTTGTAAAATACGCAGGTATATTTCATGAAGGCATGTCTGCTGAAGCATTGGAATCATAGAATTCATTGTATCTCATAGAGGCATAGCAAGTAATGGCCAAATAAAAATGTATCTCTATTACCAGGTGCAGCATTCGAGGACAGAGGCCCCCCTTGGGGATAGTTGCTTGGGGCCCCCTTGCCAAAAAAAAAAAAAAAAAAAAAAACAGATGGGGGCTGAGTGATATCTTGCTTTGAGCCCTGGGAGACCCTAGAACCGCCCCTGCAATTACCATAATATCTTCCCCCAACAAAAGCTTCCTATGTTGACAAAAAATGTATTTGTCATTTCTTAGAATATGATTCATTACCATCATATTATCAGTCCTTTATGCAGGACAGCCAGGATAAAGTCATGGAAAAAATATTTCCAGACACCATTAATATAGTATATATATTAGATGTTTACAACAAAAATCTTGACAACTAAATTCTTGCTTGTTTATATCTTAGTTCTCAAAATTGTTGGTATAAGTCAGTGCTTCTCAATTATTTTCTGTGACGCCCCTCCAAGCAAGAAGAAAACAATTCGCGCCCCCCCAACCCACCACCCACTCTTCGCTGCAACTATAACTAATAGCATTTGTCTATAACATAGTTCTAGCTACACCTCTGCATAACATCGTATCTTTGTTAACGTGAAAAAACAAAAAGAAAGAGATATAGTTCAACTTACAAGGATGTGCAATTACACTTTATTTTAGTACGGTGGAAAAAGAGGGTTCCCCAGGGTCAGACACGCCCCCCTCAGCATCACACCACGTCCCCGCAGGGGGTCCCGCCCCACAGTTTGAGAAGCACTGGTATAAATCAACAAATAACAGAACATATCCTCAAAACTAAAAAAAGAAAAAAACATAGAGAACCCACCACATGATTAAGCTCATATATAATAGTTCATTGATTACATGTATGTACAGTATATATATATATATATTATGTATGCATATGTATGTAACAATACATATCTATATATAGATATCGATACATATAGTCTTGAAGTCGTGAATTGTTGCATGCCTGCACTAATCCACCATACGTGTCCATTTATGTGCAAACACACAAAAAAAAAACAATTCCGGAGCTTTAGAAGAAGAAGTGTTAGGGCAGCAGGAGGGTTGATGTGGCCACAGGGCAAACAGACGAGGGTCATAGTAATGCTTGTGTTTTCTGGTACAGTCTGTTCCTCAACATCAAAGTCAGTGAGAGGAGTCTGTCTATCTTTGATAACCGCAGTGTCGTCAGGAGACGATGAAGACCTAAGGTCTTTGATAGGCCCGTAGCACCGGTTTAAAGTGTATCTGAGAAACTGCCTCTCGCCGGAGTGGACTCGTGTGAAGGAGCCATTCTTGCTTTCATCTGTTTTCCTCCACCTCTACTAAAACTGCTCCGGCCGTAATATTTTTCCGCGCTCCGTATTTGCACTGGACCTCAATTCTTGACTCATTCATCCTCTCGTTTCTTCCCTGCTCCTTCTTCATAGATTAGGGTTGTTGTTGTTGTTGTGCCTGTTTCCAGGGTAGTGAGATTGCATCGGTCCACAGCTCACCTGGTGTCACACTAGTCAATCCAAGGGTTACTTTGATGTGGCCGAAAATAAATCAGTGTCGCTCTGGCTGTAGCTCTGATTTACTAGAGTGGCTTCTGTTTGATATCTGAGGTTGTTTTCGTTGTATTTTTTTTAATTATGTTTGCCCATCATATTATCGGCCCTGCTGACCATTTCAATCTCTCGACAAATACGCTGCATGTTCGGTTTGTCTGTGTTTGTTTCTGGATGTGATATGTGTCAAACTGGAGGCTTGGGGGCAAATGCAGCCCGCAGAGTCACCACACATGGCCCGCAGGAGCCCACAGGCATTTTATAATATCAATGCAGCAGAGTTTGTTAACTTGACGAATATAAAATGTTTTATTACAGAGCAATTTAGATATAAGTAACGTGAAAACAAACAAACAAACAAACAAACTGCAGTAATATGTATTAATACCTTATGGAGCAGTTCCATCTAAAGTCTTCTATTTACAACCGGCCCTTACTACACCACATAAAATAGTTTGACTGTTACTGAAAATTATATTTACTAACCAAAATTCAAATCACTCATGCTCTCAAAGATGAAAACCCAACTATGAAGTTGTATCAATGGCTGCTGTTGACAGGCTGCTCCAATTTAGCATGTAGTTTTTCTAGGAATCTAACCCAGGACTCTTTATCGTCCCTGTTTTGAGACGGATGTGTGTGGATCTATCTATCTATCAAACCGCACCTGAAGATACAACAACAATGTTTGATACTGCACTTAATTCTGGATTGGAAATATTTTGCGGAAAATAAAACTGTTATTTGTAATAACCACTAGGAGGTGGTCATGTGAGGGTGGGGGTCAAGATTATAACACTTTCTCACAAGGTGTTTTTGGCAGCGAAATAAAGCAAAACAACACGAAATGGATTCACTGAAGAAAGGACATCGCAGCTGTCTCTCAAAGAGTCAAAGTTAACACCCAGGAGAAACTTGATCAGACAAAAATCATAGATTGCAACATCCTTGATCCGCTGATCTCTCCTGTTTCAAGAATTTACAAAAAGTGTAGAGTTCTGTGAGGCGTCTTGTATCAGGTCTATTCCTATTCTGAAGTGCTCCTTGAACACCTGCCGGAGTTTGCTGCTGTCATTGACAAAAAGAGGAATATCCTGAAATGCAATTTGCACTTTGAGGAGGGTGGTTGACTTTTTTTTTTTTTTTTACTGAAGCTATTTCTATCTGTGTGTCTTTTTATTTGCCTATTGTTGTGAGGGCTAAGAGCCCAGTTTATTATGTTAATGTAATTTTAGCTAAGATATTCCGTCCAACACTAGACAAAATGTATTTATTTTAAATTCTGAACAGAGAGATATGACTGTTTCAGACAATGCAAGAGAAATATGAAAAAATAAATCTGACACTTTTCCATAACTTATGTTAAAGTAGTGTCTTAATTTTGTTGTGATAGAAGAGTGTCTGTGATAGAAGAGAGTCAGCTAAGGTGAATGGAAAGGTTTACAGGACAGTTGTGAGACCAGCCATGATGGATGGACTAGAGACACTAGGAATAGGTAGAAGACAAGAGGGAGAGCTGGAGGTGGAGGAGTTAAAGATGCTGAGATTCTCTTTGGGAATGATGGACAGGATCAGGAATGAGGTGATTAGAGGGACAACACAGACAGGACGGTTTGGAATAAAAGCTAGAGAAGCCAGATTAAGATGGTTTGGACATGTTCTGAGGAGGGACAGTGGTTATATTGGGAGAAGAATGCTAGACATGGAGCTACCAGGTAAGAGACGAAGAGGAAGGCCAAAGAGGAGCTTTATGGATGCAGTGAGGGAGGACATGGAGGTGGTTGGAGTTGGAGTTGAGGATGCGGAGGACAGGGTGAGATGGAAATTATTGACTCGCTGTGGCAACCCCTGAAAAATGGGATAAGCCGAAAGGAAAAGAAGAAGAAGTAGTGTTTTCATTTTGTATACAGTTATTTTGTGGAGTGCCTTTATAAGTATTGGTTAATATCAATTTTGGAAATGAAGTGTTTGGACTATAATCGGCAAAAGTTAATATCGGACATCCTTAAAAAACAATGATTTGAAAGAGAAAATACATTCTGTGGCACTTTGCTTAAATATTACAAAAAACGAACTTCTAATGAATCCCTTCATTCTAACTCAAGCACAAATCCTTGCTAAAAACCTCATTCTTCCTACAAACGTCCTTACATTTAAGAAATACTAGAATTTATACCTGCATGAAAAGGTAGAAAAGGCAGTAAAAGCTGTTGTCTCCAACCTGAGCTGGATCATCCATAGGAGAGAAGCTTCAGCCCGTAAACAAGAAGAGCTGAATAAATCAAAACATGAGAACATAAACCTCTTAAATCCCTTTGCGTTTCCTGTCATTCACACGTGTTTACTTTATTCCAACAACCTTTATAATCACTGTAAATTGCTCTCCTTTTCTTATCCTACACACACACACACACACACACACACACACACACTCCCAATACACTCGATCATATGCTATTTCCTGCTGGTCTGCCTTCTCTGATACATAATATATTACAACTGAGACCAAGTGGGCTTCAGCTGTTCAGCAGCCTCTCTGTCTTCCTCTATTTCTGTCTCTCTCCTCCTGCCCCCACTGGTCTCCCTCACCTCTCCCAGCTTCTGTCTTGTATCTCTCGCGTCTTGCGCCTCCTCTCGCTGTCCTCCTTCTCCCCCTGTTACGCTACATGTTAATGTTTTGTTAGGCTCGGCGACTGACTTATTCATGGCGCTACACTGACTGACCCTCGTGTGGATGTATGGGCAGATGGTTGACAACAGCCAGCTGGCAACAAGTTTATGAAAAAAACAAAAACAAACAAAAAAAAACGAGTAATAAAATAGTTAAATGAAACAAAACAATGCCAAAAGAAGACATTCATTTTTAGGAATGAACTTGGGTTTTAAATCTGGTGCCAGCCTTGACTGAAGTTATTTATCTGTGGTTTATTTCAGTTTTTATTATTGTGGCTGCTGCCTTTTGCACCCCCCAACCCCTGCCCCCGCCACCTGTGCATCCAATGGGAGATGCGATGTTGACAAACAGGCTAACCTCACAGTGTGGGGACCTCTGGCTCCTGACAGTTGTTGTTGAAAACTTTTCAGAAGACTGATGTCAGTGAGCTTCCTCCCTAGAGCAGTGATATCTGTATGACTGCAGTTTATCCATAATTTAGCTGTTTCCTTGACAGCAGGTCACTACTGCCTTGTGTGTTTGTTTGTGTGAGTGTGTGGTCTTCATTGTTTGTGAATACGCATTGGAAAAAAAAATTAGGAAACATTAACTTTTGATAAAAAAGAAATACAACACAAAACAACAGAGTTCTAGTGAATTACCTTCTTGCACATTGTGCATCAAATGGTATTAGGATGTGAGAGGTGTGGTCAACCCATGCTGTGTTTGTTTACCTGGTTTCTTGTGGATTCCAGGTTTGGAAAACCCATTTTGCAGAGATGAAAAGGTTTACACTGGTAGTTTTAACCTAGTAGGAGTTTTATTTTATTTTATTTTATCAATTTTATTGTTTGAAAGGATGCAGCAGTTATACATGTACTACTGTACATTTATCATGTGGCTCTTTACAGAAACACAGCAAAAATTGTGGCTCTATCATGTGCTTAATCAGGACAACATAGACAGGAAGGTTTGGAGAAAAAGCTAAAGAAGCCAGATTGAGATGGTTTGGACATGTTCAGAGGAGGGACAGTGGATGCATTGGTAGAAGAAAGATTCTAGAGATGGAGCTACCAGGTAGGAGACAAAGAGGAGATTGATGAATAATAGACCGACTACAATATTGTTGTCTTTGAGATGTGACAGTAGTTGGTAGTCCTTCCTCCCCATATAGTCTGACGGTCCACCCACTCTCTCCATTCAGTCAGTGAACGTCACAGGAAGTCAACCTCATCAGGTCATTGTAGACTACCATAGACTAGACTAGGAGACCAATGACTTGGATTGAAAAATATACAGGATTCTTCTGGGAATGAAGTAAAACTAGTACTAGCATTGTCACTACCTGGACAGTTCTCCGTCCCCATCACAGAGACAATCACCAGTCACAATCACCATCATACTAATCAATATAGAGCAGGGCTGTCAAACACGTGTCAAACCCTTCAGGCCAGCATGTTGAATCTGGACCAGTTGATACATATTGAAAGAAAAAAAATTGAACAAACACTTCACGTCCATAATGCATTATTTGTTTAAACAGCATTTAATGATCTTAACAGTATTTTAAACATTATAGATAATATAAATGTATTTGTTAACTCTAAGACAGGAACAACAACATTGTTAGTGTGCAGATTTTGGAGTTCTATCCTCTCTAGTCTAGTATTTTTAATTGAAATAAAAAAAACACTTATGCCACTCTCTGATGATGCTTCCTGTCTGTGTTGTCCCCCTGATGTCCATCCTTGTCACAGTATATGGATGACTAATGGGGACACCTTGGTGTGATTTCCCCCTTATTCTGTGCACACTGAGTGTGAAATCGTTACATCTTTCTGTGACAGTGTTAAAGTTGATTAACGCTGGTGTCTGAACTGAGCAGCTGCTTTAGAGATCTGTGTTAAATACTGCACAACAAACAAATCTATCTATCTATCTATCTATCTATCTATCTATCTATCTGTCTATCTGTCTATCTGTCTATCTGTCCATCTGTCCATCTATAAATCTATCCATCCATCTGTCTTCATCTCGTATTCTTTCCTCCTTTTCCACTGTCTCCACATGTTCTCATATTTCTTTTTACTCAATTTATTGCTTGAGTCTGGAATATTACTTGGGAAAGTGTTGTCTCCCCCAAACTGCAAAACTACTAGACTCCAAATCTCAGTTGCCTGAAAACCCAGAGAATAAAATCTGAGTTGATCTTCTAACACTCGGGTTCGTTACATTCAAGCTTTATTCCACTGTGAAATGTGAAATGGCCTGAATTTTCTCTTATTTCATCCTCTTAATATCCCTCCCATTGATTTCATGTCACAGCTCTGGCAGTTTTTTTTTTTTTTTTTTTATAAAGTAAATTACACTTCTTTTTTTGTACCTCAAACTTTGACAGTGATGGATAAACTGCTTCTCGGTATTTTGGGACCTTGGTAGATTAACAGGTTTCTAGGCTTTGCTGGTGTTGTTATTTTTATTTTTAACCCCATTAAGGTCCATGACTAAACGTGCAGTGCCACTTAGAACCAGCAGGTGACAGTGGAGCTGACGTTAATCCCCTGTCAGCCAATATACTGTATATATATTTTGCTCGTTGTGAATGTTATGACAATGTTGTACTAAAAAGCAAAATATGATAAGTTATGATTTGCTTTGTTATTCTTCAATGTTCAGTGTGTGATGTACATTTCTGATATTGAAACTATTTAATCATGTTGAATCAGGTTTCATATTTAGTATTACAGTTATATTTACAACATGCATAATAATAATTTTATTCATTATTGAGCTCTATATGATCTTGTGTCCAACTATATATCTCAGTAAATGTAGAGATATAACAAATTTAATACATTTTATTAATTTTTGCCACAACAAGAAGGTATTTGGTGTGGTCTTAAGCAGTGACACACCTCTCTCTCTGTATTTTTTCATTTTCTTTTGTTTGATCTGAATGTCTATTTGATATTTGTTTACTGGTACAACAGACCAGTAGGTGGCAGTGGCATTTCTTAAATGGTACCTGCTTTTTTTACACACTACTACTTCCTGAGAAGGACTTATAAATCTGTGACCTACAACAAATACTTTTTTCTTTTCTCCACAAATATTTGGTCACAAAAAAAATCGTAAAAAAAACACTGTCCTAAAAATCAACACATCGCCATCCATATATAATGCTTCCTTAAAATATATACAGTCATGG
>JAFBJS010002415.1:40592-67509 GCA_016785265.1 Paraplagusia blochii
GATAAGTTATGATTTGCTTTTTTATTCTTCAATGTTCAGTGTTTGATGTACATTTCTGATATTGAAACTATTTAATCATGTTGAATCAGGTTTCATATTTAGTATTACAGTTATATTTACAACATGCATATTAATAATTTTATTCATTATTGAGCTCTATATGATCTTGTGTCCAACTATATATCTCAGTATATGTAGAGATATAACAAATTTAATACATTTTATTAATTTTTGCCACAACAAGAAGGTATTTTGTGTGGTCTGCAGTGACACACCTCTCTCTGTGTATTTTTTTCATTTTCTTTTGTTTGATCTGAATGTCTATTTGATATTTGTTTACTGGTACAACAGACCAGTAGGTGGCAGTGGCATTTCTTAAATGGTACCTGCTTTTTTTACACACTACTACTTCCTAAGAAGGACTTATAAATCTGTGACATACAACAAATGCTTTTTTTCTTTTCTCCGTGAGCGGTTTTATATTTATTAGTTCATGTTCCGATGCCAAAACAAAAATTTGGTCACAAAAAAAATAAAAATAAATGTCCTAAAAATGAACACATCACCATCCATATATAATGCTTCCTCAAAATATATACAGTCATGGAAAGAAATATGTTTTCTTCAATTCCTTGTTCATCTTAATGCCTTGTTCCACTAAAGGTTTATCACCTGGGGGAAACAATGAACACAAAACCATGCAATGACTAAAAGCACTGTATTTGTCAGTACAATGTTATTGCTAGTGACGTAGGAACGGAAGTGATTTTTGTCACTGTCAATAAAACCATGCATGAGCCTTTTTTGTTGTTATTATATTTGTCCAGATTGATGTAGATTAAGTGGAAGCAGACTTTTAAATGGACAAGAAATTAAAGAAAGAGTGGTCTAATAAATTTTTCCATGACTGTATATTTTTGGTTTTGGTCACAAGTCATTTCCTGTGTCATTCTACCAGTAGAATGGTTGCTATGGTTGCCTGCTGTTTGTAGTACCCTGCACCGCTTTATTACCACGGTCCCATTTACCAGAGGTGTTGATGTTGCTCCTGGTACACACCTGGCAGTTGAAACCTCACAAAGCTGTTTCATGGTACATTGTTTGTTAATGGTTGTAATGGGGAGTGGAGTGGTGCTGCATGACCATTACGCCGTAGTGTCCAATAACCACCAGTTTGCTCAGTGAGCTGCCAAATTGTTTCCTGTGTATGTGTGAATCCTGGTTGTGTTGATCTTTCGAGCCCGACTGCTCGGTGCACTCTGCACAGGAAGGATGCATGCATCCATTAAAGAAGAGAGATGGGAGAAGATAATTGACCAGCAGCAGGACATCGGAGTCACAAATGTGGGCACCGTGGCTTATACTCTAATGTTAGGTTTTGTGCTAGGCTCTCTTATATCCTGCAACCATTACCTGCACTGTACGTCAACCACCTGAATCTCATCATTGGCCGAGTTGCGTAAACAGGTTTCATTGCATTATCCGGTGCAGTAACTGCCACAGTTTAGATGTGACACGGTGTAGTTTGCTGTAACTCTCTCGCCTGCTGTTTTTGTTTTTCTCTTGTTTTTCTAAAGTCCATGCTCATCCCCATCCGAAAGACTTTGATTATAGTCATTTTATTATTGAAAAACTATCTTTATTAATACAGTTTTCCAAGGATTTTATTGTCATTACACGCCATATAAGTTGGAGTTGAGGATGCGGAGGACAGGGTGAGATGGAAATTGTTGACTTGCTGTGGACTTGCCGTCTTATCCCTGAAAAACAGGATAAGACGAAAGGAGAAGAAGGAGACACGTCATGTTGTGATCATCATCAGTATACCAATATACAAACAACAACAAAGCTGAAATAAATATGGACACAAACAAAACATTGTAGCAACTGATTTTTTTAATGGGACTAACTCTTGTTTGGAGTTATTTACAAATTATTAACAAACATTTCAAGAACATGTATCTTTGTCTTAGCTTCAATAAGTTCTAGCTTTTTATGGACTTCGATTTAGTCTTTTCCTTTCTTTTGGTCTTGTGGCTTTTTTCATCTCCTCCTGTTCCCTCCATCTTCTGCTTTGACTCCAACCCCCTGCTTTTCTGCTTTGACTCCCAACTACATCCTTTAATCTCCCTTTTGTCTTCTACCTGGCAACTCCATCTTTAGGATCATTCTTCACCACTGTCCCTCCTCCGAACATACCCAAACCAACTCAATGTGTCTTCTCTAGCTTTTTCTCCTAACCCTCCTGTCCGTGTTGTCCCTCTAATCACCTCCTTCCTCCACCTCCAGCTCTGCCTTTTGTCCATGTCTCACAACTGTCCCATAAACCTTTCCCTTCACCTTAGCTGACTCTCTTCTATCACAGATCACTCCTGTTCTCTATTCTTCTCCTCTCTTCCACAGTCTCCACTGCTGTGAACAGTTGCTCCTCAGTATCTTAACTTCTCCACCTTCACCACCTGAGCACCATGTGACCTCACCATTCCAATGTTCTCCCTTTCAGTGAAGGGCTGACCTTCATCCCTCGTCTCTCTAGTCCAAACCTCCACCTCTCTAGGTTCTCTTCTAGCTGTTGCCTACCCTCACTGAAGAACACAATGTCATCTGCACAACATCATGGTCCATGGAGACTCCTGTCCGACCTCATCTGTTATTCTGTCCATCACTAAAGCAAAGAAGAAGGGGTTCAGGGTCGATCCTTGATGCAGTCCCACCTCCACCCTAAAGTCTTCTATCCTTCCAACAGCTCCACCTCACCACCGTTGGATTTCTTTACTTTAGTCATTACCACAAAACACAGTTAACTCATCCTTGACAATATTGATCTCTCCAGAGTTCTAATCATTACATATTTATTTATCTCTGACAATTAGTGTCTGAAAAACAGACTTACCTTCTGTCAGTGAAGCTGGTCTGGAGTCAGACTAACCTTCTCGCCTAAAGTCAAACCAGCTTTAGATGCACAAGGACAACAGCTTGAATATCAAACCCTCTGATCTGAATAAATACATTATAATTTCATGAACATTGTTATAATTCAGCATTCCTTCAGGGTTCTCCATCCCCTCACTGATTTATGACACTTGAGCGCCATTAATAATGCATCGCCCTGACTGTTTAAATGCCAGTGTCCAGTATATCAGTGAATGTCCCTTTTAAGACCCTAATGGTGACAAACGACTGTGAGCATAACGCTTTGGAAAAACCATGATAACTTCTGGATGACTTTGTTTCTGGATTGTGAGGCCGTGGCCTAGACTGGGTTCGTGTCTTAAAGCTGGCTAAAGGCCTGTTAGTGCAAACACACTGTCCACCTATCACATAAGGACAAATTATGCTTAACTTAGACTAGATAAAGGCGACTTGCTAAAGTTAACACCCAGCATAGGGCTGGTGAAAATGAGGTGACTGTAAATGTCTTTGTCCACTTGGTACTGCAGAAAACGCTGATCTCAACTGTATTATGGCTTTTTAGTGGTCAGCTGTATTCTGGGTAATAAAACCCTTGTTACTTCTAGAGGTCACAGTAGTTACTCTGTTAAAATTGTAGTAGCAAGACCAGTAGCAGTGGTCATTAGCTAAGGAGTGAAATTTACTGGATCGCTAACTGTCGACACACACTTTAAAAAGAAACAAATTAACATTTATTGTCTAACTTCTTTTTTTTATGTTTATTTTGGAATTCAGCCGGGGGCCTGAGAAGACAAATTATGGTTCATGGCCAGGTTCTGCCCACAGACCAGTTGATATCACTGCTCTATAGGACTTTTTCAGATCCAAATATACAAGTTTGAAAGGTGCTTGGAGTTACACAAAGATCCACATGACTCACATCCAGTCAACTTCTGCCTGATTGGACTGCAGAGTCTTT
Source organism: Paraplagusia blochii (assembly GCA_016785265.1). Classification (NCBI taxonomy): domain Eukaryota; kingdom Metazoa; phylum Chordata; class Actinopteri; order Pleuronectiformes; family Cynoglossidae; genus Paraplagusia; species Paraplagusia blochii. Next base: position 44,464 of record JAFBJS010002415.1, read on the forward strand.
GCCAGTATAATATCTGTAAATAACTGTAAATCAGGGAGTTTGCCATAATATGTTAGCTTGGTGATTCCCAGACCTTCTTTCTTGGCACCTATTTGGCTCATAAGACGAAAAAAAATTAGGACACTCACACTCACTGGCCACCTCGTTAGGCACACCTTGTTGATGCAAATTGATTCACTTCAACTTCAACTTTAACTTTATTTGTCTAAAGTGCCAAATCACAACAACCGTTGTCCCAAGGCACTTTACAAACAATTATATAAAATGAGATACATTAAGATACATTTAACAAAACAGGAAAATGACCCCCTGACCTTATAGACCCTCACACGGGGTGAGGGGCAGCTCCCAAAAAACCTAAAAGGAAGAAACCTCAGGGAGGGAGTCCCCTAGGAGGAGCTCAGAGTAGAGCCATTGCTTCTCCACATCGAAAGGAGTCAGTTGAGGTGGCTTGGGCATCTACCTCGGATGCCCCCTGAACGCCTCCCACGGAAGGTGTTTGGGTCATGTCCCACTGGGAGGAGACCCAGAGGAAGACCTAGGACACGCTGGAGCGACTATGTTGCCCGGCTGGCCTGGGAACGCCTTGGGATCCCCCCAGATGAGCTTGCGGAAGTGTCTAGGGAGAGGGAAGTTTGGGTATCCCTCCTCCGAATGTTGCCCCCGCGACCCGGCTCCGGATAAGCGGATGAAGATAGATGGATGGATGGAATTTAACAATAAAGGCTCTTCACTATCCAAAGGCTCCTTAAAAGTCCTTGTAGAAATAATGCAGGTGAAGTCCTGGGTCAAGAAAGCAGGCCATAGGGTCCTAGAGAAGCTGGGCCAGATGTCAAGGCTAATGAGTCCAGTCCACGGCCATAGGGTTCTGGGGAGAACAGAGACTCCGGGAATATGAGGTCCCCGGCCGAAATAATTAGTCCTTTGGAGAACTTTAGGAGATTCACATGGCAGCCAATCACATGGCGGCAACGCAATACTTTTAAGCATGAAGTCAATGCAGTTCAAACTGAGCATAAAAATGTGGTAAAAAGTTGATTAAAGTAACTTTGAACGTGGCGTGGTTTTTGGTGTCAGACGTGCTGATCTGTGCATTTTACAAACTGCTGATCCACAGAGATATTCACACACAGCCATGTGTGAAGTTTTCAGAAAATGGTCGGAATAAGTGAAAGTATCCAGTGAGTCTCAGTTCTGTGGGTTAAAATGCTTTGTTGATGCCAGCGGTTAGTGGATAATGAACAGACTGGTTGGAGCTGATAGAAAGGCAACAGTAACTCAAATGTCCTCCAGATCTCATTCCAATAGAGCAGCTCTGGGATGTGATAGAATTGGAGATTCACAACATGGATGTGAAGCCGACAAATGTGCAGCAATATGGACCAAATATGTTTCTAGTACCTTGTAGAATCTACTGTATGAGACAAAGGGTTAAGGCAGTACTAAAGGCAATAGGGCATCAACCCGTTACAAGCACTGTGTACCTAATAAAGAGGCCTGCAAGTTTATATATTTCATTTTTTAAATTTATTTCGCACAATTTATTTGTAACTGTTAAAGCACCATAACCAATTTTCGTGAGATTTTTTGTGTTTGTTATTTTCACACTAACCCCCACAAAGAGAGATGTTACATGTTGGTTATTTTTACACACACAGCCATAAGAGGGCGCTGGTGCGACTTATACTCCAGATTATCTTCTTTATTGTCAGTCTTTTGTTAAGCATTTACTGCATTTACAATTTGCCGCCTCACATTTGATTTGTCCATCCCACCTGCATCCCCTTGATCTGTACAGAACCTACAATTTTAGGAACCTAGTGAAAGAACTAAAGTAGAATTGAAGGCAAACCCTGATGGAGGATTATGTGGAATTGAAAAGGCAGTATGACTGTACAAATGTATCTTTTGGGCACAAGATCCTATCTAAAGCCCTTGTTGTGTCGACATGTTGAAGTGGTAAGGAGGGCTTAGCAACGATCAGGGGCTTGACCGGGATTAGAACAAAATTCGTGAGAGTAGGACAGGAATGAGAGATAAGTATTATCTGAGATGCTGGAGAGTGAAGTGAGAGGCAAACGCCTAATGACCACAAATATCCTCACAGGAACGCGTTGTGGCGCCGATGTGCGAGCCCATATCTGCGAGGAAAAAGTTCCTGAGTGTGTAACCGTGGGTTGCTATTAACCTTCATTGACCTTCATTACGTTCTGTGCCTGTCGATGCAGTCGCTCTTTTCTGCAAATGCCGTCACATAGCACGCTGATAATGTCAGATGTTGTAGCTCCCGCGGATGTACTGAAATGAAAAACAGTGACTTTCTTACTTCACACACACACACACACACACACACAGATATAAGCCCTGCTGTTCAACCATACGTGGAGCAGAGAGATAAGAGGAGTAAGCTGCTGCACTCAGTTGGAGGATAGAGGCTCTAATTGGCTGTTTAACTACAGATTTTACTGCCGCCACTCATGCATACAAGTGCACACTTACACACAGACACACACACACAGTTACAGTTGCCCAAGGAAGGTTTTGTCTTTTGTCATAGTTAAAGAAATATGCAGAGTTCAAGAGAAAGGGAGAAAAAAAGAGAGAGGGAATTACTTTACCTTGGAAAATCATGTTTCCTCTTTAAGTGCTACCAGGTGTATCTGTACTTGTCACCTGCGCATGTGTGCGTGTAACAGTGTGCGTTATGTTTTTGTTGGTCTCCCTGATTTCTCACTTATATTCATTAAACCTCTATATTGCCTCATCCTTCTTCACCTTCCCCGCTGTTTTTTGAGGTCTGTTTTATTGCAGTGCCCAACATTCTGGTAGAAAAAAAAAAAAAATAATAAATTGCCGTTCTGTTTTCAGCTCAAGTTTGTTCAAGACTTTGCAACAAGAAGGAATTCGTCCTCTCATTTGTCTAGAAGTGTATATTTTATCGTTCTAACCGGTTCAGGAACTCCAAGGTTATGGCTGAACACTAATCTAGAAAAGTTCAATAAAAAAAACAAATTTCTTTTGGCTTGAACCAAAAGATGAAAAAGTGCAACCCATAGAGCTTCTGGAGCAATGCTTACAGCCACAGATGACTGTGAAAAAATGTGTCACATTAGTTAAAAATTAAAAAATATATATATTCAAAACTATTTTTGACACCTGCTGCAATACCAGAAACTGGAAGACATAAACTAAAATTTTCTTATCCCTTTTTCTCATTCTCAACTCATCACTGATTAACACTTGTGCATACATTTGGAAACGTGTATATTCAATGTGTCAAAACACATAAAAACACATTCATGTAATTTTTTTTGTTGTTGTTGTATTTGTATAAAGAATCCATTCCTCTTTAATTTAACAGTATATGATGAGCAAACAGAAGTTAAAAATCGTAGGGTCAAAGTGACCACTCGTGGCTGTTCTAGTGTTAAGAATGATGTTTTAATGTTAACCACTAGTGCAAGTCTGTGGATTCGGGGACCACTGATGTGCAGTATTTATTATTTTTATTTGTTTTCTGTATTTAACCACTGTATGGTCATCGGTGGTTTGGAAGCAAGAACACAAAACACAGGACGCAAAAGTGGGTTTGAACCAGATTCTTTTTGCCAGTTTGTTTATTTTGAACAAAAATTGTATTTCAACATAGTGGTTATGGCTGGTTTTGGGTTCCACCATAAAGACCAATGGTTTTGATATTTAGGCAGCACAGGATTTTGGAAGAATGAAATTTAACCGGTAACCTTTATTTGTAAATAAACATTCCTGTTATGGAAAGATTATAATGCTTCTGGTTTTCATTCTAATCCAAACAAAAAGCTAAATGTTTCAGGGTTTTGTTTTAGTTCGTTGAAGCCCTGATTTGAACACTTTATTCCACCTTCACATGAAATAGCTACTGACAGAGTATGGTCAGGTCTGCAGTTTCTGACGTACCACCTGGATTCCAAACTTTGGACAAAGACCACACGGTTGGTCATGAGCCAAGACATTAACTCCATGTTGGCACATGATCATGTGAAACAGATTTCGTCAAATTCACTAGGTTTAGGTCCAAACTATGAGGGTGTTTGGTGTGTTATATCCCACGTGTCTGCCTTGATGGTTGCCTTATCTGCAGCGTCAGACAGGAGCTGAACCAACACAGCACAGGATACCGTATCTACCACTCCACTAACAAACACCACTTGTTTATTCAGATCTGCAGACTCACACCTCATACAACAACCTCTACTGTTGCCACATTGTAACTAAAAGCTGCACTTACCAATGGTGAACATGTGCAAATACCATTTGGCCGTTTCATTGAATTGGTCACACATTCTGGTTTACATTTATCTATTCAGCAGTTGTGTTGGAACTAACGCGTTACTTATAACGCCGCATTACTGTTACTTACAGTATGTGTGAAGGGGCTGTTACTAGTTACTATTTGTGGACCAAATATTTTTTTTTCCTCTACCAGGTGGAGGTCTGCTGCATCTCATTGTGTGGTAACTCTTTACAGTCAATGTGTAAAAGACGGCCGTGCACTATGTAAATTATTACGTTGAAAAGGGGCTATGATTGGTTGACAAAGGTTAACGTTTCATGCTAAGCCAATCAGAAAGAGACCTGGGCGGGTCTTCTTGCCTTATAGGGAAATAAACCGTCTCACACAGGTGTTGCAGTACAGCAGCACACACCCACAAGCAAGACAACAGCAAGTGGCAAGTTGAGGTTACAATAAAGATGCCTGTCAAAATGTCTAAACATATATTTTGTTTTTACTGTACTGTAATGTACAGTGAACGTATAACTTATTTCCAGACTCTAATTGCAGCGCTGCCCCCTGCAGCTTCACTCTCTCACATCCACACAGCTCTAACCACGCCTCCCCACACTTGGAAACATTAACCCTATAACTGCTGTATAAAACCTTATAACCATGACAGTCCCACTAGATTTCATTACGATAGTTGCTACAGAGCACAACACTAAACTGTTTAATGTGTTTGAAAGCAAGGTAAAGTAACTAGTTACTCCTATAATTTAGTAACTAGTAATGTAACTAGTTACTTTTTCAGAGCTGTAGCTAGTAAAGTAACAAGTTACTTTTTTTAAAGTAACTTGCCCAACACTGTTCAGCAGACACACTGGTACTAAACACTACACTATGGGACCACTGTTTGAGCTACTGTATGTATTGTCAGAAACCTACGCTAAAATCTAGTGAAGTTTGGAAAAATATTTTTGGGTTACAATAAAAATGTAGTTACAATGAAATCTTTTTTGTATAACATTATGAGAAATTAGAATAGTAAGATATTCTTCTTCCTTTATTCTGATTATGATGCCTACGTTTATGGGATATTTTTTTCTGACCTTTTTGCATGGTCCTAACAGAAGTCTGCTGTGAGTAACTTCACGTTGATACAATATTCTGCCAGCCATGTTCTGTTTTCCTTTTTTTCAATGGGTAAAAATGTAATTCGTTTAATTGACTTTAGTTTAAAAACTAGGCTTTGAACCAGAATCTTTTGCCCGTGGATTTGTTCCGAACAAAAAACAGTATTTTAGCATTTCTGGTTTGGGTTACATCATAAAATCGACGTTGTTGAACCCGTTTGAACCAGTCTAAACAAATCTTTCCTGGAAAACTTAAGTACGCTCCTGGTGGTCTCCCTAAATGTCAGCTCATCCCTCGATGTTGCATTTGGACTTGTTTGTTGCTGGGTCAATTGAGGAATTTTGTCTCATAGAATTCTCAGAATGTCTTCCCATCTAAACTCAACAGTGCCAAAATACGGAATAAGATTGTTTGTGCTTTACTAAAGAAATACTATAATCTAATTAGATAGGCCATTGATGATACATTTCTACCCATTTACAATATTCAATGTTGACCAGTCCATCAATAACATGGACAAATATATTGATATTGTGTCTGAAACTAACATTTTCCATATGGACAGACTCCAATATTGACCTGTTATTGTTGTCTTTGAGATGTGACAGTAGTTGGTAGTCAGTCCTCCCCATATAGTCTGATGGTCCACCCACTCTCTCCATTCAGTCAGTGAACGCCACAGGAAGTCAACCTGATCAGGTCATTGTAGGCTACCATAGACTAGACTAGGAGACCAATGATTGACTGTAGGATACACAGGATTTTTAAAGAATGAAATGCTGTAAGATCCCAGTTTTCACATTCATTCCCTGATCCAGCTCTAAGCCCTGGTTAAAATTCATGTTATAAAGGGCCTATAATACATGTTTTGTGTGATATTGTAAATGCTAGTGCAAAAATAAACTACAGCCTTACAGGTGGAACGTACTGTAATTGTTACTGTTCGGCCAACAAGTCATTTTTCAATAGTGACAACAACTTGATCAAACTTGTCACATACATAATAACGGATGGATCTGCCGGGATGCACAGGGATTACACCTGCTCAGTATCCCTCTGATCTATCACACGTGGCTGAATTGTTATTGATGCCATGGCGGCTTCTGGAATACGCTCACCTGAAGACGTGTCAACAGATGATGGCATCCTCTGGGTCATACGTTTTTGTAATTAGGATCTCATGACCGACAACCCTGCTTCTCCTCCCGTGATTGCTTTGTTATCTTGGAGACAGATTGCTCAGTCATTAGGAGTTACGGCGTAATTATGGTTATTCACAGATGAGCTGCGGAATGAGACCGATGGGGGGGCATTAAGTTTCCACAGGGGGGACGTATTAAGGCACAGAGATATGTCTGCAGAGCGCCTGCAGGAAGATGACAAAGACTTGTCTGCTGTTTAGCACTGTGGGATATCAGTGCGTGATAAAGTGTCGCAGATGTGAGTAGATCCTTCATACCACATACAGCAAGAATTTAATTAGAAAACAGAGGGTTCAGTTCTGATAGATTTATATATAGATAATGTAAGATTATATAACTTATCTTTTATAATACATTCATTTATTCATCATCCTTCCATCATCAATAATGCAACTATATTTGATCAGGAAATATTTTCTCAGTGAGGACAACAACAATTGATCATTGATGCAAGATTCTAACTTTTTATACAGGTCTGGTAGCAGGAAGTTATAGGCTTTGTGCACTTGAGAAATCCTTGTTGTGCCCAGTTAATTCGGGTAGGAAGATTTTACAGATAGGAAAATATTTCAGAACACTGGAAATTTAATTTTATTCAGGGGTATTTATCTGCCACAACTTAATGAACGGTCCTTAGTACGAGACATTTAATCGGTCTGTGGTGCAATAAAGGTCCAGGAACACTGACCTATCTTGGATTCGAACTTGCTTAGGAAATTAATCCTGGAGTTTCACACCAATGTCAAAGACATTTGCACTGGGCTAGTAATGGCCAATTATTATGATTTTAGAAAATTCATTATTTAATTAATTTTCAGCCTCTTATTCATTACCAGGCCTCGGAGTCAGCAATCTCCACCATTGCCACCCAAATCACTCTACTTCATACACTCAGCCTTGTGTGGATGGTGAGCCCACTGGAACTCAGGTTGGTCTGGACTGGACTATGATCAGAGCATCTCAGTGACTATATATAAAATTGTAATTCATTATTTAACACTTAGTTTATGTAAATATTTACATTGTTAGAATAATAGTAACTGTAAATCATACACACTTACAAAGTTAACCTTTTCTTGAACATCTTGCAATAATAAATTGTCGATATCAGGTTTAACCAACTGTTACAGCAAGATTTTTAAATGAACCCTAACTAATGGAGAATAAAAACTCTCCTGTAACTGAGAGTCAAAATAAGCCACAGTGGAAACCTAGAGGTGCAAAATTAGCTGCTCCTCTCACGCAAGATGCCAGTTGTCTTAGATTTTATTGAGGTTTAAAGGGCCTTAAATGATTGTCAGCTGATTGTCAGCTGATCTAAGGTAGAACATTGAGTGTTGAGCTTGTACGGTTCAGGGACCAACAATGCAACGTTGTCTTTGTGAGGGAAAGGATGTCTTTGTGTCTGCAAGATCTCAGGTTCTAATCCAATAGCCTCCTTATCACTTAGTTGATGTGTGAAAGGCAGAGGTTGCATTTCGTTGTGTGCAGTTTTACTATAACAATGACTCATTTACACTTTTTTATCACGTGTACCTAAAAAATGTATCTCAATGTTGGATTCTGTTGACAACGTACAGTTACAGACAGAGCAGACAAAGCTAATAATAAAAAAAAATAACCTACTTAACACCACTGTAAACGACACAAAATTCTTAAAAATATGTTAGACATTCATTCCTAGTGAATCTAAACACCGCGACCACATTGGTTTCAAGTCATTTCAGATTATTAATAATATTCAAATTATTATAACAGTCATAATCCATCATGGGGGAAAATGGAAAATACATCCAAGTCCTTCTGTAGTGCTGCAGGTGATTCGACTTTCCATGAGCAGCTGTGGTTTTTTTTTTTTTGCTCATCTGTGACATGCATACATATTGTGTCACTGACAATGTCACTACCGTTCTCTCATGCTAATTCTGCAGCTCTTAGTCAACCACACAGGGACATGCGGGAACATTTCAATCATTCATTTCTTTCATCATGGTTGTATGAGTTCACTGAGAGAAAAGAGATGAAAAGAGTGGTTCCCTAAAAATCTCCTGGTACTATTTTTACAGCAATGCATTACAATCTATGTTACTATAGATATCGAGGGATTACAGATTACATTAGATCTTTTTTTTTATTTTAAGATTAAAATGCAGTTCCCATCAGCCCATCATCATCATGCACAACTTGACACAATCGTCTCCACAATGTCAAAAAAATATTTATTCATGTAGAACAGCTGATGATGTCGGGGATTTCCGTTATGATCAGGAATTAAATTATTACGTCACATACCTACATAACCTAAAAAGGTCGTCCCCAAGTTTTTTGTGCCACAGACCTGATTAATGTTTGCATTTTTTTTGCAATTTTTCCTGGGACTTATCTTTAATAAATATAAAAAATCAACCTACACCAAGGCACTCATTAAGATGAAGAGCTACTTGTTTGATGCAGACTAACAACGTAACAATAAAAACTTTCGGCCATCTTCTTTGTACACAACATGATTAACACTTATAACATTGTGTTAGTCTTTGAATGCAGCCGGCCCTGATTCTAAAAACACATATTATCATTGTAATATATGCATTATCACTGTTTTAACGCCCATTTCATAGCTCACCGGTATAAATAAATACAATGAGCCGGGTAATGTAGATTTTAAATGTTTTAAAAAAACATATTTCTGTGTTGTTTTGTTCTTTTGAAGACAAAATAGTCCATTAAAATTTCATTTTTGATAATGATGGATTATAGAGATTAGAATCTTGTGTATCAGTGACTGTGTTTGGGAAAGTGTTTTGTTAAGTTTGTAGTTGAAATGACAGGGCAGAGGCAAGAATAATCACTAATATTGAGTGTAAATCACAGACAGAAGCTCATATTTCAAAATAAAATGTCCAGTGTTGAAAAAAGGAAATATTGTAAGTTAAACATTATTTATCTGTGGCCTGGGACCAAATGACCCACAGCCCTGTGGTCAAAGTGACATTCATGGGTCACTGAACATGAGAGGAACTTCTTCCACAAAAGCAATCATGTTTTACAGCGTTTCTGTAAAGAAGATAACTATGTGGAATTAGTATTTACTTCTTTTTTTGTTGACTACTGGTTTCTGTAACAATATTTTGTCAGAATTGTATTCTGTTATTGAATTCTTGGATGGCATTGTAGGTTATGTACTTATGCGATTACATGCCTATTGTCCAGTTATCATGGGCTGTTTCTTCCCTGCCTTCATTTTTAAGTAACTCACGCAGGTTTATCCCCTTGTAGGGTGATTTATACTGAGCTTATCTTTTAATGACAGCAGTCATTCATCCTCACGTGTCAACCTCTGTCCACTGATCAGTGTAAACTGGATTTAAAGGCTCGTCCGTGTGCGAATGTGAGCAGATCCTGCGTTCGAGCCTCTAACCTCATTTATCTCAAGCCAGCCCCGTGTAAAGCAGCATGTCAGAGCTGCTGCTGGATGTTTGTAGATGAGCTTTCACTTGTATCGCTGTTTGCATTAATGCAAGTTGCCGTGGATAAGAATGTCAACTGAATAATTAAACGGCACGGACGCATGTGGGAGCCAGCTGCATGATGGGATTTAAACTGGGAAGTGTGAGGAGAAGAAGGAGATGGTTGAGAAAAGAAGGAGCTGGTGAAACAGGATGGAGAAGGACAGGATGGATGAGACAGTTATGTAGTAGATAGTTTAAACTTTTCTTTTGAAACAAACAAACAAACAAACAAAAATTCTAAATCCTATTCATTTGTTGAGTTAAAATGCACATCATTTCTATCATCTGTCAGCATCATTAGAAGTCTGAAGAGTTTATTGCAAAGAAGTACAGCATCAAGTCAGGCACCTAGGTCTTCCTGGAGAAACACTGGCCTCTGTGGATCTCCTGAACATCCCCAAATTACCTGCTTATCTCCTCTTTTGGAGACCTATGGAATACATAATATAAACCTTCTCTCCTACGTTGGTGTTTCCCAGTTCCAGCATTACACAAATCTTCGGAAATTCTTCTAATGTAACTGTAACTTTCAGTTGAACACGTGCTCTACGTACATCCAACTGCACAATAACATTAGCAAGGCGCCAGCACAGCAGAAACCTCAAGCACTCTCAGTATTTATGGGCTCTGGAATGCTTAGAGCAGTGGTCCCCAACCACTGGGCCGGGGACCAGTACCGGTCCGCGGGTAAATTGGTGCCGGGTCGCAGAGAAATAACTTTTGTCCCCATCTGGCCACTTTCACTTGATCCAAACCCATATCAACAAAAGAACCAGGATTCCATCATCAATAATGCAAATATATTTGATTAGGGAAATATTCTCTCAGTGAAAACAATAAACTCAAAATGACGCAGAGTCATTGATACAAGATTCCAACTTTGTATGCCGGTCTGGTAGGAGAAAATTATAGGCTGTGTGCACTTGAGAAATCCTTGTTGTTCCCATGCATAGGCGTAGCCACGAAAAAGTGGGTGGACCCAGGCCCACCCGGGCCCACCCACTTTTCAGTCAGACCCGCCCCATCCAATGAGAGGGCTGATCAAACTTGGCTATAATACTTTGGGGTTGGCCCACCTTAATTTGTTCTGGGCCCACCCATTATATGGGTTCTGGCTACGCCCCTGTTCCCATGCACAGTTAATTTGGGTAGGAAGATTTTATAGGTAGGAAAATATTTCAGAACACCAAAATTTAAATTTTTTAAGGGTTATCTGCCACAAATTAATGACCGGTCCGTGAACAGAGTACCAGACATTTAACTGGTCCGTGGAGCAAAAAAAGTTGGTGAACTCTGGCTTAGAGTACCTCTGATATTATCAATCTATGGACCCACAAAATGTGCCAATCTTGCTGTTCCTCTGGGAATTGAACCCTGGACTCTGATCTCTCTGCTCAAAGAGCAGGGGTGCATTTGCTACAATGTGGAAACAACATTTTTTAAAAGAATTTAAACGTTCCATCGGAGTTTTAAAAAATTCCCACATCACAAACAATTTTATTTTGGTAGGTAAAAAATGTACAAATACTTTATAAGTATAAGTGTATATCCTTTTCACATTAAGAAGGGGAGAAAAGCAGTGAGTGGGCCCAGTGGATTCAAACACAACTTTTTCCTGAGTCAATTTGTAAACTTTATCTGTGAAAACCACACACTCTCTGGAAGTTTAAGGAGCCTGCAAGATGTTGATTAAAAAGTAGCTTTTTCCTGTGGCTAAAGCTGTGAACTTGGAGACCTTACTGAGTCCTGCCCGTGCTGCAGTGGCCGTCGCTGACACACACTGTTAACAACACTGATTCCGACGCAGACGCAGCTCTAAAGCAAACACAGCTTAAAGCATGCGTTCCTACACTAGGATGTCGAATGTCAGGCATGTGACTGGTCATTTTTCCGTCTTTGCTGTGGAAGTTGAAGCTAAATCAACATCACATCACAGGGTGAGAGTCGCAGTGGGTGAAACAGACTGGTTTTGTGCGAGGAAAAACAATTTGACGATCTGTAAAGTTGCATTTCCTCACCATCTGCCAAGAGAATTTATTATTACAAAACAAACTGAGAGCAGGATTAAAAATTTGATTCCGTCTGCTCTGAAGTGTCACAAACGTGCTTCGTCTCTGAGTCATCCGGCGGTGGCAGTTGTTCAAAGAGACGGACAGTTCTCGTTGGTCAAAGGCAGAAATCCTATGGATGAGTGACAGTCAACACACATCAGTTATGTTGGCCTGTGTTCCAAGTGTGTAACTTTATGTGGCCTGACTGAGCTGAGTATGTGTTTGGTTGTCCTAAAATAAAGGTCTACAGCAGTCATGTCCATACTGTCCGCAGTGGCTGCAGGTTTTTTTGTTTCAACCAAGCAGTAGTGCACCGGAGAGGACAGGTTTAATCAACTGATCTCCGTCATCAGACAGCCGATTGGTCCTGCCCTGAATGGAATAGTTTGGACATACCGGATCTAAAGCAAATCGTCCATACTAGTGTTGGACGGTACGACCAAAAAATTGTTTTTTTTTATAATTCTGTCTTTGTATTTTGACTTTATTTTTTCTCATGCCTGACTAGATGTTAGAGAAATAATCAGAGAATAATTACTGCAGTACATTGTCTTGTCTGTCAGACTAGTATTTCTCAAAATGCTTCAGTTCGCATACAGGTGACATCGGCAATTGTTATGAGGTGAAGAAAATAGAATGGATGACTGTTGCAGTTGAATATAGATAGCTCTGCTCTGCAAGTTTTGCAATTTGTAAAAAATCTTCCACCGTTTGCTTTTTTATTATTTTTTTCTGTCCTAAGGAGTCTCCTCGGAACATGGATCTTTGTGTGACGTCTGAGTCCCATCTTGTGTCTCAGCTCTAACTTGAACGTTCTATGCAGACGCACTCTGCAGAAGAGGACGCAGGTCTTAGTTTCATGCATTCTTCATATTCCCTAACATGCTATTTTTTTAAGGTGGTGGATCCAATTGCTTGTGTTTCCTCCTTTTCCAGCACCTCTTTTTTTCCAAGTCAGATTTTCAAGCCGTATTTCCATACAGCTGACACGGCTTCTTCTTTGGTCCAAGTTCCTCTGTGACATTTTCTCCCCTCAATGTTGCATCACAACACACAGTTTTTTTTTTTTCCGCTGCTCCCATGCAGCCACATTCAGGTTGTTTGGTACAACTGCAAAACAGTCTCCCTCTTAAACTTTGTCCCTCGCTGCGCCGTTCCAACCTTTTGTATGCACACACGGGTATTAAGGAATTTTAAAAATTTATATCATTAAAATCATCAGACACACCTTGGGACAATACACAAAAATTGTGTTCTTGTCTAAAAACTTCCTCTTGGAGGAGAGGTTTGCAAAAACAGTTCATTGATCAATAATTAATCGAATCATTTATTCTAAAATTTTACAATCGTGCACCTCTACTTGTGAGAATAGTAATGAATGTTGCCTACCCTTAAGAGCAGATACCTTTCCTCAATTTTATTTATTTATTTTTTCTTTGTGCATCAATATCACAGTGATTTAATTTTCTTGTTTTTTAAAATCAGTTGTGAGACCAGCCATGATGTATGGACTAGAGACAATAGGAATAGGTAGAAGACAAGAGGCAGAGCTGGAGGTGGAGGAGTTAAAGAGGCTGAGATTCTCTTTAGGAGAGACAAGGATGGACAGGATCAGGAATGAGGTGATTAGAGGGACAACACAGACAGGAAGGTTTGGAGAATAAGCTAGAGAAGACAGACTGAGATGGTTTGGACATGTTCAGAGGAGGGACAGTGGATTTATTGGGAGAAGAATGATCCTAGAGATGGAGCTGAGGAGATTTATGGATGCAGTGAGGGAGGACATGGAGGTGGTTGGAGTTGAAGTTGAGGATGCGGAGGACAGGGTGAGATGGAAATTGTTGTCTCGCTGTGGCAATCCCTGAAAAATAGAAATGAGCCGAAAGGAAAAAAAGAAGAAGAAGAAAATCAATTTTACACTTCCAGCTCATCCATGTTATTTCAGCTCTTATCTCACTAAGGTTAGGTTTTTTCTTCTAGATATTTTGGTTTTGTTAAGAGTTGTGAAGTAAGACTTTAATTTATTAGTTATAAGATTTTATGTCATTAGTTGGAATGAAAAATATCTGAAAATAACAGCAACTGTGTACAGGTGTTTGGGTTTGCTTTTATGGCATATGGGGCAGTGGTGGACAGGTGGGTTAGGAACCAGACTGGGGTCCAAAGGGCTCCAGGTTTGAATCCACCAATTGCCAATTTGAGGTCCATTGAGCATGGCACCGTACCCACTCCCCTCCCGGTGCTCAAAGCTGCCCACTGTTCACTTTGGTGATGGGTTAAATGCAGAGGTGACATCTCATTGTGTGCAGTGGTGTGAATCACAATGTCACAATGACAAGGAGTTTGCTTAAAAAAATATATTGATAAAAAAGTGATTTTCATTTCACAATATGAGCTGGATCACTTACTGTAATTATACAGTCCCTGTTGCAGTCCTTTTGGGGCAGTGGTGGCCTAGTGGTTAAGAAACCGGACTGGGGGCCGGAAGGTTCCAGGTTCAAATCCACCAACTGCCAAGTGACCACTGAGGTCCATTGAGCATGGCACTGTCTCAACCTTCCTTGGGCGCTCAAAGCTGCTTGGTTAAATGCAGAGGTTACATTTCGTTGTGTGCAAGTCTATAACAATGACAATGAAAGAGTTTGCTTTACTCCATCCTCCAAAGTAAATAGATCTCTGCGCCCTCATTGGTGGATGTTAATGACATGTCAGAAAAAAGATATAAAAGGACAAGACAAATATTAAGCAAGCCACGAATGTGGCCTCGATTGATGTCGGCCACATTATGCTAAATGCGACATCACAGTAAAATCGTGCGGCCATCAACTTTACGGTCTTGGCAGAGGGCCCAGGCTGATATCTAAATTATCTCAGGGAAAGCGTTCATCCTCGTAAAACGGCAGCGGTTAAAGATGTTCTCCTCCTGCATCAGTGCATCTCAATCCGTGTCTTTAATGCCCCGTGTTGTAGATGTGATTACTTCGACACCCGTATTTGTTACGTGGTTTTCTTTTAATAATCCTCTTTTGCGCCTCATTTCACTTTCTCTGCCTTGAATTCCCTGCAGAGATTTTCTCTCTCGGGAGGCTCCGCCGTCTCCTCCCGTGGGAGAGGAAACGTCTGGTGTCTGGTCCAGAGATAAACAAAAACTCAAAACTACCAAAGCATAGAACAGAACAACAGAACAGACGCACATCTTTGAAATACAAATACAAATGTGGGTCTTTGCCCTGAGTTAAATCAGTTGGCAGGACAATAATGAGAATCTAAAAAGTCTAGACAGTCTTTGATATTTGATGTTTATTTACCCAGGAAAACTTTCAAGAAGTCTTTTATAAATTCTGCCTTATCTTTACTTGATGAATTGGGTTTGTTGGAATCAATGTTAGGCCCCTTAAAATTTAATTATTGTGTGTATTTACATGCAAGGACCTTCTTAAACTTGATTTGAGAAAATGAGAATTTTTTTAAATTTTTATTTTATTTGGTTGCCTGCTGGGTTATGGCTGTTTGTCAGCTTTTGCACATTTTTTTTTTCATCCACTGACTGGGTTTGTGAAAAACAAATAATTTCACATTTTTGTTATTTTTACACTGACCGCCACTAGAGGGCACTCTATCACCCAGGCTTGTGTGACAGTATTTGCTACTCTTGTGCCAGTGAAAATTTCATTTTTTTTACACTGATGCCACTGGTGCGACTTATACTATGAACTGACACATATCTGTGGGTGGTGTTCTTCCTTATTATACATTTTATATACGACTGTGAACTAGTCCGGAAAAATCCAGTAGTAGCAGTTGTACAGACAGACCTTAGTATTTCACAGCTCATTCAGATTTAATCTCATTTGACTTTCTTATCACATTAGTTCTGATTTCTTTCGTCTCCATCTTCACCCGTCCCTGTTTTCTAAAACACTTAGAAAAGATGAGCCTGGGAATCATATACAGTCGCCTTTAAGGTGTTGTGGAAGACACTCCACATGTGACAATACTTCAGAGACGGAAAAGGAAGTGAGAAAAGGGAAGGCAAAGAAGTGCAAACGATGGAGGACGTGCACTGGGGGAGGAAAAGGGGGGTGAAAATGAAGAAAGAGGAGCGGCAGGAGGGATAACAGGAGAATTGTGGGAGAGAATAGGGGCTGTCTTTGCCAAGAGGAACTGAGGTGGTTGTTATGAACAAGTTACCATGGTGACTGCAGGTTTCTAGCCAGCACTTCTCTGCTTGATGGCTGACTGTGATAAAAATTATTGTGTGTGTAGATGTGTGTGTGTGTGTGTGTGTTCCCTCACAGGTGGGTTGTCTGGGCGCTGGTTTATGCTCATGTCCTGGTGGGTGTGCATTACACAGATGCACAGAGAGAAGGAAAGACTGACCTTTGTGATATATGGATGTTTGCGGCTTTGTGTGTATGATTATGTTTACGTGCATATATATGTTTGTGTGCACGGGACTGTGTAATCTTCCTGTCAGTCCAAATATATGCTTGTCAGTCTGATAATGGCAGAGCTGCCCAGGGTGGCAGCAGCAGCAGCGTAGCAGCAGCGCTTGGCAGCATCAAGACATGTATTGTGTATGGAAACTTCATGCTTTTACCATTTACCCCGGTCTAACACCGTTTTCTCATTCAATTTGGAATCCAATACTGAAGTAGGTAATTTGGGACTCGATCCCCGTATTAAATAATCCGCATTCGATTCACATTCACATTTAGTTTAATTTGGTATTCGCTGCACATTCGATACCCGCCTTGCATTCACACCCAATAAGGGAGTGAATGCGCATTAGTCTAACGATGGTACAGTTTCAATTTGATCACGTGGTTATATAACGAGATCTCGTTAATATGTGGTTTTATTCAACATGAATTCTGTCAACAAACGCACAAGCAATTTTGAGGAATAAATGGAGCAGGTTAAACAAAGATCAAGGCGACGTATGAAAGCGATGAGAAGGAGACACAAAGAACGAGTGAAGAAGATAAGGAGAGAAAATATGAGGAAGTGTTTTGTAATCCTGTTCCTAATAACGCAACAACATATAGCGGTTGACAAGGAGATGAGCCGTTTCCGTAGCATGTGGTGTCATGAGAAGTCTTCAGCGTGGTTTTTACACAAGATTTTACGAGCTTGTTAAACTAACTGTTTTACTTTTTATTGCTTTACACCCGTATTAGTTAATTCGGTATCGAAACCCCCAACCAGAGGTGGATTAGTAAATGCGCATTAGTTGAGGAGCGAATGTGCGTTAGTTTATAATGTGAATGCAAACAGGGAGCGAAACTGGTTTCGAGTTGCAGTGAATACCGAATTAAGTGCCAATGTGAAAACGGTATATAAGGCCAGCGTGTGCTGTGCGAATTTGCCACGTTTTTCTCAGTCGATGATTGGTGATCAAGCTCCAGTACCCCATACACGGGGGGTTACCTCGCGATTGTCTCCCAACTACCTCACAATTTACTGCATTTCCCACTTAAGAAAAAAAAAAAAATTCTTCAAGGCAGTTCAGGCTACATGAGTCAGACGTTTCGTGTATTGTCCGATCAGTTCAATTGGACCCTATCACCCATGAGATTCACTGGCACAGTGTGAGAGGCTACGGCTGCAGCGATTCACAATAAAAAAATCGCTCAGTGTCTTTGGGCTTTAAGAAAACATGTTGTTAAAAAAGTCTACTCTATAAATGTCTCTTACTGATCTGGAGAAATGAAAAGGAACACACTACACTGACTCTAGTTACTGTAAAAGCGGCATCAGTAGCCTAGTGGTTAAGGAAGTGGACTTGGGTCCAAGGCAAGGCTTCAGGTCACTCAGGTGCTCTGCCAGCTGCACCTGAGACCAAGTAATGGATACGCAGATGAATAAAGTTACTATATTCAGTTGAGTTACTTTTTTAAAGTATTTCCCAACTTGAAGTCACTCTGGACTATATGTCGCACCACCACCTTCCAGTGTGAAAACTACAAACACATACAGACTTTACACGAGCTTCCTGTAGCCAGAGAAAGCAACACTTTGACTTTTACTAGAGTAGAATTATACCATGGTAGTACATGTAGTATACGGCAGCTGCCTTCCAGTTGCTCTGCAGGACAAACTTTTTCTGACACGTTTTACGCTCGTTTTTGTACTTCTTGTATCCAACTCTAGTTCGTTGCTGTTCTGCTGCTGGAACCATAATTTCCCAAAGGATACTCCTGAGGGATTAATAAAGTTCTACTATCTATCTATAAGCAAGGCAGTCTTTGATTAATGCTGTAGGAGGGAGCAGTTTTGTGGGATGTTATCAGATGAATTGATCCACATGAAAAAGCCACACTATAATGAAGGGGAGAAGACGTGAGGGAGAGTGACATCATTGAAACGTCTTCAGCTGTAAAACTATTGGATTTAATTGGAACATTTGATTGTTAAGGACAATCGTCACTTCATTTGCATTCATGCTATTTGTTAAACAATTTGCTCAGAAGCTGAAGGTTGAGCAGCCACCAGCGTCAGATCTCTCATTATTCACCGAGCAGAAGCGCGGCGTGGCAGCTACTAATGACTTTTGGGGTCTGTTCTAATCACTGACTGCACATTTCATTTGATGGATTAGAAAAAAAAGTTTGACGACATTGATGTTAATTTTACCTCTTGAAAGCATCTTTGTTTATGTTGTTTCATTCGCTCTGTTTACAGTCGAAACGCTCATTGAAATGAATGACATTGTTTACGAGGAGCTGATACGTGAAGGATTACAGCAGGTGTACATTAGACATGGCCCAGTGATTTATCCAAGGATCTTTTTGCATCTAGATGCCTAGATCACCTTCCCCAGATCAACTCCCACGCTTAAGCCCATAGCAATCAACATCACACAGGGTGTTTACTGTGTAAAACTGAGGTATTTTAATGTTGAAGACAATTACAGTAAGTCACACTTTGTGTCAGTCAGCTTACAGGAAAGCAGGAGACAGTGTTAGTATTCCACTCCCCGAATTGTCTAATGTGACAACGGTGTAAACTTTTTAGAACCCAATTTAGTTTCTTTACCACTAGACCAGTGTTCCCTAGCCTTTTTTGCCACATGGACCAGTTAAATGTCTCGTACTATTTTCACGAACCGGATACCCCTTAATAAAATCTAATTTTTGGTGTTCTGAAATATTTTCCTACTTATAAAATCTTCCTACCCAAATTAACTGCATGGGCACAACAAGGATTTCTCAAGAGAACACAGCCTATAACTTTCTGCTACCAGACCTGTATAAAAAATTTGAATCTTGTATCAATGACTCTGCATCATTTTGAGTTTATTGTTTTTGTCTTCACTAAGAAAAAAAAGCATTTCCTTATCAAATATAGTTGCATTATTGATGATGGAATCCCTGTCTCTTATACACATCTTTTCCTACCTATAAAATCTTCCTACCCGAAATGAACTGCGCATGGTCACAACAAGGGTATCTCAAGTGCACACAGCCTATAATTTTCAGCTACCAGACGGTATACAAGGTTAGAATTTTGTTTCAATAACTCTGCGTCATTTTGAGTTTATTGTTGTTGTCTTCACTAAAAAAAAAAAAAATTTCCTAATCAAATATAGTTGCATTATTGATGATGGAATCCTAGCCATTCTATTGGTCAGTTCTTTTGTTGACATGGTTATGGATCAAGTGGAGGTAATAGACAGATGGGGCCAAAAGGAAACATTATTTCTCTGAGGCACCAATTCACCCACGGACCAGTACCGGTCCCTGACCCAGTGGTTGGGTACCACTGCACTAGACCACGACCATTGCCCCATAAGCATTGATTCCATGTTTATTTATTAAAAATGAACTGAAATAAGTATTTGGAATAGAGTAAACACACGCTAGTCCATTTTTCAGGGGTTGCCACAACCAATCATCCTTTTCCATCTCAGCCTGTTCTCTGTATCTTCTTCTCTGACTCCATCTACCTCCATGTATACATACCTCCTCACTGTGTCCATCTATCTCCTCTTTGCCTCCTTCCTGGAAGCACCCTTTTGTAGGATATTTTTTTTGTCCTCCAAACCTTCCTGTCTGTGTTGTCCCTCTAATGACCTCATCCCTGATCTTGTTGTAATCTTGTCTCTCCTAAAGAAAACCTCAGTATAATGAGTACAATGCAAATAATTGACAGAAAAAATCCTTATTTTCCAAAAGGGAAGTCCTGAGGGGTAAATAAAATAATCTAAACCTTGTTGAATTATCTTTGGGAGTGAATTACTAAAATTGTGACAGTGCAATCAAACGGAAAGTGAGCAGAATTCCTCTTACAGACCAACTGTAGTACAGTTCACCATCATGATTCAACCATGTATGAGTGGAGTTGATGAAAACTGTTATGGTATAATGTTAATAGGACATTAATGAAAATTAACAAGATGGAAGAACGAACTGAGTAGGAAGGAAAAAAGGGAGGAAGACAAAGTTAGAAAGAGAACAAAAAACAAAGGGAAATGGAAGTAAAAGTCAAAAGTTGGAGTTTGGTAGGAAAAGGATTGGCTATGAAAAGAAGAAGAACACAATAAAGCTGAAAGATGGGATGGAAAAATAAAAAATAATACTATAGAGAGGAGGATGGACTGGGAGAGACTGGAAAAAACAAACAAACCTTCCCTCGCAGAGTTGGAATATATTCAGTGTCTCTGTCCGACTTCGATCAGTAGCCTCTCACAGGATTATATTTTTATGTTTTCCTGATTCTTCTTCCCTTTTTCATTTTTTATCCTGGTTTGGGGGCAGACACATGATGTTTACTTCTCTGCTTCTTCCCTTTGAAATGGAAACAATAATCTCTTTGGTATCCCCTATGGACATGTGCACATGTAAAGAAGACGGGGAAAGAAAAAAAACGTGTGTGTGTGTGTGAAGTGAAGAGACTTTGCACGTTGTAAGTGGAAGGTGGATGGAGGTCATAATTGAGGATTCCTCTTCGTTTTTTGTTGCTCTGCGGTGGGTGCTTTATGATTACTGCCCCCTAGGGAGGATTTGCTGAAAAAAATCCAAATAATGGTTTCTATTTTTGGTATCCAGGTTTTATTGAGCAAGACTATCTGAATGAGAATTGGAGCGGGGCCTCTGTTTTCTGGTTGTGCTCATTTATGTTGTAAATTGTTGTCAAAATCCATTAAACTCAAATTCACAGCCTGGTGTTTACGTTGTTGAATGCACATGTGGTGATAAGACTTGTTTAACACTTGAAGTTTTCAGTGAAACTTGGTGCAGCTACTTGCTATTCTGAGTGTTGTTTATGTATGTGTACACTTGGGGGCACTCTGACAGCAGCACTGATTTGTTTGACATTGCAAACTATAAACAAGTGTGAAGAGAAAAATAGGGTTGATGGCGGGGGAACAGGAATATCAGAGGAGAAGGAGAAGAAAGAAAAAAAAAAACGGGTGAAAAATGACGGCAGTGACAAAGGAAGGGCAAAAGGAAGGAAGAGGGGAAAGTGAGAGAAAATGAAAGGGAAGGAAACTGAGATCAAAGATGAGCAAGGTCACAAATGTGCAGGGTCAGTGTGTCAGAGTGGGGAGGCAGGAGAACCGGGGAGATGGGTTTGAGGATTGTGGGACACAAAAAGTGCATTAGAGAAGGTGTTTCAGCTGTCATTTGTGACCAATACACAATTGTCACTCAGTTGTAATGCAGAACCTCTGAAGAACATCTGAAGAATCAACTTCCCTACATCATATGTGTCAAACTCAAGGCCCGGGGGCCAAATCTTGCCCACAGAATTTATATGGTATGGCCTGTGGGAGATCAGAACGGCTTTGTGTAGATAACCTGTGTAGATAAAGTGAATTCGATTTTCTGTTTTTTTGGGATTTGTTCCGGAGCCAGTGTGAGGGTTGATAAGGGCAGGGGGTATTTTCCTGTTTCCTGTGTTAATGTTTTTATGCAAAATTGTTTGTGAAGTGCTTTGAGATGTTATGATTTGGCACTATTGACAAATAAAAGTTGAGTTGAGTTGAGTTGTATGGGTTCATACACAACAGGATTCACCTCCTGGGCAAGTATGACTTCTGTTTAGGGCGGTTGGCTTCCAGAGGGTTGGCCACCTGGAGTAAGGTACAACATAGTGCAGTGTGATTTGGGTGGCAGCTGTGAAGCATCCGAGAGAGAAAATGATGGATGGATAGATGGATAGATAGATAGTTGATATGGGTATAATGAATAGATTCCTATTTATTTGAAAATCCTTTGTCACAACATGTTAAAAAAAACATCTATGCAGACAGGTTGCAGCACGGTGGCTAAATTCATATACCATTACAAAAATGCACACATAACAAGCAGCACTATAACTGTGTTGATACCTACTAGTTTTTTGGAATAGATTATTTCATGTGGAAACAAAATACAGATATACAGATTTATCTATCTATCTATCTATCTGTCTGTCTGTCTGTCTGTCTGTCTGTCTGTCTGTCTGTCTGTCTGTCTGTCTGTCTGTCTGTCTGTCTATCTATCTATACATACATACATCCATCTACACCCACTACCACATCTCAAGGGCATCAATCTCAGCCTCCCTGGCGTGGTGAGCCCACTTGAAGTTATGTGGGTCTGGACGGTGCTATGATCAGTCCAGACTGATGTGCTTCTCTGCATCAGTGGCAACCTAGCAGCTGCTGGATTAGAACCTGAAGCCTTGCCTTGGTCCCAAGTCCACTTCCTTATCCACTAGACCTCTGCTGCTGAGTTAGGATATTAAGTTATTAAAATAATAAATTTATTGCAATGAGCAATGTATCAATAGGGAGAGGCACCAAGTAACAGTTCAACTTGTACATTAACTTCACACTAGGTTTAACAGATTATCTGTGATTCCAGGAGAGAAAATCAGCATAATTTTCATATATACCTGTCTCTTAT
>JAFBJS010002415.1:69230-94196 GCA_016785265.1 Paraplagusia blochii
TGTTCAGAGGAGGGACAGTGGATACATTGGTAGAAGAATGATCCTAGAGATGGAGCTACCAGGTAGGAGACAAAGAGAGGACATGGTGGTAGTTGGAGTTAGAGTAGAAGATACAGAGGACAGGGGGAGAGGGAAAGATTTGACTCACTGTGGCAACCCCTGAAAAAGGGACAAGCTGAAAAAAACAAACAAAAAAAGGACATATTTACAGTTTGCACTTCACCCTATTTAATATCGTTGCTGATAAACGGTCACAACCTGTAGGTGAGTGTTTAGTCTGCAGTCCAGGCAGTAAAATCCATTGATCCACTGTACGGAAACCTGCTCTTTGTGTGGTCAAGTATGAGTGCTTTGGATAAACTGTGTGTGTGTCTGTTTGTGTGTGTGTCAAAATGCACATTCACCAGGGTCAGTGCTTTCACTGTCCAATCGCAGTGATTTTTTTTTGTGTGTGTTCTCACACACACAACAACAAAAAACTGCACACCTGCGCACATATGCTGTGATTATCACAGCCACTCAGAGCCACTCAACACCAGCTCACAGCATATACTCGTCACCAGTGGCGGACCGTGCTTTTCAACCCTAACCCTTCAGTGACGTCATAGTTTTGTGACGTCAAATGAATACGCCTAATAATAATCAGTTTGACATCAGCACACAACATATAAAAACAGAACAAATAAAAACAATTATTTTAAGTATTTTTGATATTTAAATGTGCTGATGACCAAGAAGTTGACGATTTGTTTGGTCCCCACCAGGGTCCGGCGTTTGTTTACTGGCATTTAGCGCCTTTTAAAAAAATTCCATGAACTGGCACATTAGCCCATGGGTAGTCAAAGTGCAAAAGCGTACAGCGGGAAGTTCGACAAAGGCGATTCTTAATGCTTAGGTTTATATGGAGATTAGATTAGATTAGAGTGCAGTCCCAAACATGTCAATTATTTTATGGACCTTCAACGAAGACCGATTTCTTCCACTTATATCACATGAATAAATACAAACCACATTTACTTTTATTTAACTCCGTTACAAATGATTTAATTGCTAATAAACATGACAAAAACCAATAAAATATTACAAAATAAAATATTTACACTAACCCACGTGGATCCATACCATGCCTTATAATCTAACAAAGCATAATGAACACAAAGTGTTTGAGTAGTATTCACCCCCAAAAAAAATTACCAAAAAGCCAGATTGAGTGTTTGTTATGGTCCACGGGCCATATGTTTGACACACATGTTCTAAGATAAACATGCGCCAATGACCTTCCAGGCACAGCATTCATTACTGGCTTCAGTATGTGAACTTTTTTGCATCCAGGCTTAATTATCTTGCCTATGGATATCTTGGCAGGGGGCTAGAATCAAACCCTCAAAATCCCAGTTCTCTGGAATGAATTACAGTATGGTGATGACTCCATAAGTATTTAGCTGTGTTTACAGAAACCCAATTCCATTTTCCCCTCATATTTAGTTATTTGTAGTTTTTGAGTGGTCGGTCACATGCAGTATAATAATAACAATAATGGGTGAAGATGGATCCATGAATAAGTCCGTCAATTTTAAAAAATACGCTGATACAAGCCATGCCAATGTGTTTATATTCAACATCCGTCCACAAATCCCTGCTCTGATGCACGCTTGATACACATATTATTAAGACAAGTTATAAAAAGGATTTTGCTACAAATAACAAAATGCGTTTTTTTGTTTTTTTTTTTGCATTGAGAGAAAAATAAATTGTTCAACCCTGTATCACAATTTATCGTATTTTTTTAGACTTTAAAAATTTGCTCTGGAGTTTATTATAATCAGCACCAACCAAAGAATCGATAATAAATTAGAAAGTTAAGCCTATATAAGTCACACTGGAGTGGGAGTTGCCTTAAGTTCCCTTCCAGCGTCTGTAAGTGTGAAATAAAGAATGAAAATTTTCAGTGGGTAGCAGATACTGGTACGCAGGAAAGCCCTCTAGTGGCTGTTTGTGTAAAAAATTACAAACAGAAAATTACGTATAATAGTATATAAGTCGCAGCAGTGGGGGCCTAGTGGACAGTATGGAGCGGTGTGATATGGGTGTCAGTCGTGGAGACTGCTGCCTCTGTGACTAGGTAATGAATATGAGGATGAAGATTAATGAATGAAAACTCAGCCAAAAGATTTAAAAACGAGATAACAGAAACATATTCAACAATAACAATCGTTGTGTTCACAGCTTTGCTTTTTTTATTTACCGTCTGGTTTGGAAAACCACAGTTGTACAGATGGTTTTACACAAAATCACACAAAAGCTACATTTGCATTCCCAGCACATGCAGTTAGTAGATCAGGGTGGTGGTGTTTGCCTCTGATGCCCACTCCTCATTAGTTGGAGAGATTTGTGCAGTGAGAGTTAAAACAAAAGAAGAAGAAGAGGATTAGAAAGGGAATTTTGACTGCTTTGCCGCAGCTTTCCTCTGAGTTCTTACTATTATCTCCATCTTAGTCTTTTTTAACTTTCTTTTACCAGTCCTTGTTGTTGCTGCAGTGTTTACATGTTCTGCAGCACAACTCCCGTCCTCTTGTCTCTCTTTCTCCCAAGGCTGCTCTCACTTTGATTTTTTGGCTCACAGTTTTAACCTCGTTCTTCTGTCACTGCTGGAGTTTTTTTTTATCCTTGCCCTTACTTTTCTATCTCATTGATGTATATTTTGCTGTATTTAAAAAAAAAAAGTTAAAAACCAGTGTTCATATGGTGATGACCTGTAAAAGTTTGCAGCCCCTTTGACTTTTGGATCTCTAACCTAGTACTGTATATAGTAGAACACATTCCAATTATATTAACAAAGAGGTTTCCCTTTGACCTGGAAAGACTGACATGTGCACATTTTTGTTTTTGCGTTGCTCCTAACCCTTCGTCTCTCTTTCACTTCCTTCACTGAGATTATCTCACTGCCCACCGTTTCCCACTCACCTTTGACATAAATGCTAATAACCAATACTGAAGGAAGGAAATGTGTGTGTGTGTGTGTGTGTGTGTGTATGTGGGTGTGTGTCTTGGTAGATGCTTGAACGTTGTCAAACCAGAGGGCAGCTCATCAGGAAGGAAACAGCAAACAGGGACAGGACAAAAGTTCTTCTTTACACATACCTACATTCCAGAATGCACTGCATTGTATTTTTTGCTTTTTTAATGAAAATATTAAAAATATATTTTGTTGGTGTTGGGTTACAATGCACAACATTGCACAAAACACAGAATGGGAAAAATGTTGAAAATGAGGACATTTTTAGGAAGATTCTTTTCTGAACTTCCCAGGAATGAGACCAGTTCTTGTAGATTTTTAACATCTACCACAGCTATATGTCATGAAACACACTTATTTCCAGTTGGTGAAATCTAAAGCTCTATTCATGAAATATTTATTATCTTGGAAGATTTATGAAAATAAATATCTATGTCAACTATCTTTTCATCAACCCTGATGAGCTAGTTTGGGTTCTTTATGCTAAAACCAAACACTAAAGTCAGTCTGGCACCGTTTTCGCATTCAATTCGGAATCGAATACCAAAGTAGGTAATTCGGGATTCGATCCCGTATTAACTAATCTGCATTCGATTCACTTTGCATTCACATTCAGTTTAATTTGGTTTTCGCTGCGCATTCGATACCCGCTTTGCATGCACACACAATAAGGGAGCAAATGCGCATTAGTCTAACCATGGTCCAGTTTCATCAAGGCGAGTGTGAAAGCGATGAGAAGGAGACACAAAGAACATATGAAGAAGATAAGGAGAGAAAATATGAGGAAGTGTTTTGTAATCCTGTTCCTAATAATGCAGCAACATCTAGGGGTTGACAAGGAGATGAGCCGCTCCCTGTGTGTAATGTGAAAGCAAACGGGGAGCGAAACTGGTTTCGCGTTGCAGCGAATACCGAATTAAGTGCCAATGTGAAAACGGTATGGGTGTATAAAAAACTAATAACCAGAATCCAGGCTGAATTTTGTGTCATACTTTTATAAACTTTAAGGACAATCCAGCGTTATACTCTTACTACTGTTTGTGGAGCTCTGCCGGTTGAACACGTTGGCCAACCCTTAGTTCATTAAAAACATAATAAGCTTAGTTCTACCAGTTTTTTATTGGCACATGTCTGTGCTTATTCTTTTTTTTTTTTTTGCTTCAAACTCTTTTACTACAACTTGTTAGCTGGTCATCCTAGGCAATGGCGGTGGTAGGGGCTTTTATGGGCTCCAAGCAAGATATAACTCCCCACCCTTTCAATGCATGCAGAAAAAAAATGATGTAAGGAGTTTGGATGATTATCATGAGAACAGTCTTTTCTGAAATGTATGTGAACACAACGACTCCCATTCACATCTGGAAATGTGACATGAAAACTTCTCCTTAACATCAGGAGCAGTTTCTGTCCCAAACGACCAAAACAACTCTTTTGTCCAGTGGTGAAGGGAGTGGTCTAGAGGAGTATTAGTAGTAAATGTTCTCTCTGACAGAAACTGATGAAGTTCCTCAGTTGACGAATGAATCGTCTTTCAACTCTAAGAAGAAGTCCAGTTCTGTTTAACTTGACTTACTGGAAACCTTTTAAATATGTTTTAAATGAAGGGACAGGCTTATGGTTAAGGAAGCAGACTTGGGTCTTCAAAGCTTCAGGTTCGAATCCAGCATCTGCCAGGTTCAGGTGCGCTTTGCATAGCATTGGAATAATTTCCGGTGGACTCACCACCCGCAAGGAGCAGTGTTATTTGGGTGGCAGTGGTGGAGACTGCTGCCCCTGAGAACTGGTAGTGGGAAAATTAGAATGTTAGATAGATACGTGGCTCCTTTTGACAATTGTGGCAGGTGTTGAAAATAATGAACCATGAAGATAAATAAATTTAGGAAATTAAATTACATCTTAACTTCAACAACATGTCACTGCTGATGTCCAGTGGCCCAGCTATGTGATGAAGTGGATTCATTTACTTTTAGGTTCAGGTTTAATGAATGTTGAATTGAAAAACAAAACCCTCAATAGGTCTTCACCACTCTGTACACACATAAACTTTACTTTCTTTTACTGTCTGATCTGGACCCTGATCCGGACTTTGTCTTATGGAGCACATGGGCTTCATTGGACCATCCATGGACTTTAAAGTGTCCTTCTTTTATTTGTAGTCTTAAAATAAATTTTTGTTTTTTACTTGCTAATGTTTAGTAAGCCCACCTGTCCGTCCTGGGTGAGGATCCCCTCCACTGTCGATCACCCTGAGGTTTCTTCCTTTTTTTTCCCTTTCTGGGTTTTTGGGAGTTGTTCCTCAGCCGGTGTGAGGGTCTATAAGGGCAGGGACTATCTCTATATATTCTTTTTTATTCTTGTTTTTATGCATGCTTGTTAGTTAAGTGCCTTGAGATAACAGTTGTTATGATCTGTCACTATAAACAAATAAAAGTTGAAGTTTATAAAGTTTCTGAATTTCCTGAGTTGCACTGTATCCACAAACAGTATTTATGTTAAAAAAATTAAATTCAAATTGAGGTTTTGAAGTGTTCAACCCTCTTGGATGAGAAGTGAAACGTGAAGAAGAAGACGATGAAGAGTGAAAACCTACAGAGACAATTCACATTTATGTTATTTTAACCCTGTCCTTCTGTTGTTGCCATTTTTTATTCTTTTTGTAAATAAAGTGTTTTTGTTGTTGTAAAGCACAGGTGGATGAAAGGTTCAGTTTCGATGTCCATGTTAGCTGTATAGTAAACTCTCACTCGATCCAGGGTCAGTGCAGTTCTTTCACCAAGGTCACTTTACTCACAGCGATCTGATCCAAGACCAGACATTTTGTTCACTTGCTTTTGTAGCGTTGAGGAAGGCTGAAGAGCTTCACTTCACATTTCCTTCTCCAACCCTCCTTTCAAAGAGTTTGATCACATGCAGAGGGAAACAAGATCATGAAAACAATGGTTGGTTTTAACACTGCGGCCCCGCCCCCCGTTTCCTCACACAGAAAAAAAATGCTCCAAATATTTCTTTATGTGCACACACACACTCACACACACACGTTAAAGCAAACTTACACTGTTGCATCGCATGGATGTGGGATTTTGGAGCGGCAGTGGGAGAGCAGTGAGGTCTCCTTCGTCTCCTCTTGTTCATTTACCCTCACCCTGTCATTGGCTCATCTGCTGCTCAGATGGACTATAGTTAGCAGTCTGTGTTGGTATGGAAACTGGCTTATAAAATAGTCAGGTTGCCAACGTCCCTACATAGCAACCATCGCCCGGCTTCTGCAAATGTTGACGTGAAGCTGCATCGTGATTTCTGACAATTACAAGTCAGAAAGCTTCATTATTTTTGAGTGTGTGTTTGTTCCAGCGGCCATGACACGGCGCATTGTTGCTCTAGCAGTGACGTTCGCAAAGAACTGGGTTCCTTTCTTTCAAAAAGGAGCTGGGTATTTTTTTTTTTTTTTTTAAGGTGACATATTGACTATTTGAACAGACACCCACACGCCTTAGCTATCTTGAAATTGGGAGGGTGAGAAAGGAAGCACATTCAGAAAGTTATGAGTCATCTCAAGACCTTGGCTGAATTTTTAAAGCGCAAAGAATGAGCCCGAGTCACAACAACAGATGCTTTTGCATTGGTTTCATAACATATTGGCTGCAGAAGAACAAAAAAAAAAGCTTTTTGTTTTCCCAGATTTTTATATGAACTGATAGCATTATATTGATTATTGGCTTGGTTTGCTTGGAACTACGCCTGTTTATGAGTTGTGAACCAGTTGTCTCTGTTACACTGAGGGATTCAGCTTATCAATGTAAACAGCACAGGTCGCCAGACTTTCCTTCGAAGGGTGGGTCATTGTCACTTTTCCTGCTGTTGTTTTTACTCTTTGTGTTGTTTCAGGAAATCAGTTATAAATCACAAAAGGATTAGCTAATCCTTCCCCTCATGTCTCAAAGGCGCATGCAGAAATTAATCAAGATCTCAACGAGATGATATCACTGTGATTATACTGGTTCAGGCAAAACATGAGGCAATTTCTCCAAAAAAAAAAGGAAATGTCTAATAATAATTTACATTCCTGCCTAAAGTTTAAACCTAGAACTGGCAACATAATACCAATGGTAATAATGAAAACTTCATTGATTTCCCATTTGTTAAGTCTCATATGAACAGCAGATCATCAGGGCTTTAAAACAGATCTTTTTGCCCAACGGTTACTACCAAGCAGAAATGCTATTTTAACTATAACACTATTTTTTTTAATGTCTGGCAAATTTCCCCTGTGGTTTTCCTTAATTTTGTCTCCTCACCCCTCAACGTTGCATTTAGACGTGTTTGATTACAGGCAAAACAAAATATGTCTTATTGGATTCTCAGAATGTCTTTCCATCTAGACACAAAAAAGTGGCAAATATATTGGAGTAGTTTGGTTGCTTTTTACCAAAGAAATACTGCAGTCTAACTAGACAGGTCGTTGTTAATACATTTCTACCGATTTACAATATTTATTGTTGACCAGCCCATCATTAACATGGATAAATATATTGATATTGTGTCTCAAACTAACATTTTCTATATGGACAGACTCCAATATTGACCTGTTATTGTTGTCTTTGAGATGTGACAGTAGTTGGTAGTCAGTCCTCCCCATATAGTCTGATGGTCCACCCACTCTCTCCATTCAGTCAGTGAACGTCACAGGAAGTCAACCTCATTGTAGGCTTCCATAGACTTTCTAGGAGACCAATGGCTTTGATTGGTCCACACACAGGATCTTTAGAGGTAACCTGTCACTGTTGTGGTAAATAAACTTTTCTTTTTTTTGATCCAAAAATGTATAATGTCTTTATTTTTTTTTGTCAAGCAAATTGCTAAAAGTTTCCAGTTTTCACTGTTGTTTGTTTTAAAACCTGCTTACAACAGACTGCCCAGCAGGGGGCACCAAGCATGTGGCACCTCTGGGGCTCGAACCCAGGACAATCTGCCTTTAAGGTAAATGTGTTAGCCAGCATGATAACAGTACTATAGGGAATAGGGTCGCTGTGCCATTAGCATTTCGAAGGAATTCTTAAAAATATATAAAGAAGCAGATTTTTTTTTTCTATTTGATATCTTTATCTTGATTTAACTCTTTTTATTTACTTTTTGAGGTAGAGGATAAGATCAGGCTTCAGTTGAAATGTCACCTGTGTGTTTATATGTGTGTGTGTGTGTGTGTGTGTGTGTGCACTTGTGGGACAGGCACACCAGGCACACCATGATCCCATTAATATAGGTCCACCATTATGTAGATTAGCCTTATTCCCCTGAGTGCACCTTTAACATTTAGAGCCTTCAATCACTCTGCAGCTTCATGGCAGTGAGGACAAACATGATTTTCTCCCTCTTCCCTTCCTTCCATCCCTCTCCATCTCTCTCTCTGCCTCGCTGTATATCATCCTTGTCCTCTGTATGAATCCCTCCATCCACATATGATATCCAGGTTCATACATGTATGCAGTGAAAAAACCTTGCAGAGTCCATCTCCTCGTCCACTTCACATCGTCACGTAGCTCGGACTACCTTTCCAACCCATCAGACCAAGGTTACTGCCCGCCTCTGGATCTCAGAGTGTGTACTCGTTTGTGTGTGTGCCTGTGCTTTTGTCCTTGTGTATACGTTCGGAGCCGCTGATTGAGTGATCACAAGGTAGATTTGTGCGTTGATTGCATTTCAGCAGGAACCCGTCCCCTGTTTTAATCACAAACTTAGAATCAATACTCCTTTCAGCTGAACCATGGCGGTTAATTTCAGCGAGCGTGTGTGTGGGGGTGTGTTCTGAAGGTAATGTAAATCAGAGCAGATGAGCGGAGTTAGTCTATGAAGAGAATTAACTTGGAGCTGAACATTTTTTTTTTCACTGTTGTAAGGGGCTGATGTTTTGCCTCTGAGTGTGTGTGTGTGTGTGTGTGTGTGTGTGTGTGTGTGCATGTCAGCTCTGTACAAAGCACAATCCAGGATTGATGACATGAAGCGTGCACTGTGCTGATTATCTGTGTATCTGGCTGCTGTTGGCCCACGGTGGTCAATACTGTCTCATATACAGGAGTAACCTTTCACCACATTCACTAAAACAGGCAGTCGCAGGGTTCACTGACACAGGACAGCAACATGTGGGACAAGTAGCACATATATATATACATATATATATATATGGATTTTTTTACCAAAAAATATGCACAAGAACCTAACAGAAATCATCAGAAAACACAAAGATTCTGTAATAGTACATATTTATCAGGACACTCAAAGACATCCAGATGACTGTGGATCACTCTGGGTGATCCGTGGACACACGCACTGACGACACAAACCTGGACATGATCACCCCGGTCTGTTGTGAGACCTGAAACACTGAATGAACCCTGGTGTCAACTGTGATGATGTGTCTTAAATTGCACCGAGGTTTAATTTAATATGATATAGTCTCAAAAAGTCCCAAATAGAAAGAAAATACAAAAAAAAAAAACAATTCATGAGCACTGTACAAATGCATTTTAAGAATAAATACACAAACAACAATTTACAGATATACTGTTATGGGAATATTTACCAATAAAATGTCAAAAGTGCATTCATATCATGCTTTTAGTTTGTAATTGTTTAGACTCATCCAGCGCTGATCAGTTTTGCAAATGCATTTTTTTCTACATGAGGCCTGTCAGCAGCCAATCAGAAGAAGACTACTGTATCTGTTCAAGGGGCCTTGTGTTGAAACCACACCATAGATGCTGGTGTTTTACTTTTTCAACAAAACTCACTCTACAAGAAAACATACAGTGCATCACAGATCCATGTGATAGAACAGGAATGACTTTTGGAAGAGGCCATGGTTAAAGTTGCTTCACAAACATACATGATGTTTTACAGCATCCGCGGCAGAACCTTGTATGATTAGTTGCAGTTTAATGGGACTTCTGATTGGCTGATGACAATGGCTGTAGAAAAAATGCATTTGCAAAATTGATCGGTGCTCAAAAGGCAGTTTCCAAAGTAAAAAAGATGATTTTAAAAGTGCATTCCAAAATTCCCAAATGTATATTTATTATTACATATTCCAAATACATTTGTGAATCGTTTGTGAATTTATTCTAAAACGCATTTGTGGATTTTTGAAAATACATTTGTGGATCCGTGCTCTTGCATATATTCTTTTTGTGACTCTTCTGGCTCCAGAATTTATTAATGGGTGCGACCATACTGCTCATGTCTGCCAAGTATTTTCCTTGTCCACATATTTTTTCCATGATTCTGCGTACAGACTGGAACAAATTGCCAGGGAAATGCATTTTTGTTCGCTGAGCATTATTTTCGTAGTTTCGTGGAGAGCAATTGGGAGCATCTGTGCATCTCCCACTGCCGGCTTCTAATTTTTTTATACGACTTTATTTACATTCCAATCAGTACATTTGGCAGACGCTGTTATATAAAGCAGTTCCAGCTTTTTTTGGTTAGCTTTTAACAGCGAAAGACGCACAGTTTACACCTGTGCTCTAGGCTGCAGCAGGAGCTCAGACATTGGTTGGTGTGAAAGATGCTCTGGTGCAACCACACAACAGTGTCTGGGAAATTATCTCTGGCTATCTTATTACTGCATTTGATTGCACCATATGATCATGCACGTAGCACACCATGGTAAACACTGGTAACTTCGCCTGCAGTCATTTTATCCAACTGCTGCAGAAAAGCGATTGCAGCTGTTTTCTGTTGTTGTGTCCTTTTTTATTAGAATCACCTGCATCTTGTTATGTTGCGTCATATTCCTGTCCACTCTTAAAAACAAAAAAAAAGGAAATCAAACTCCTTGCCATTGTGACATTGTGATTTACAGCACTGCACACAACGCAGTGTGACCTCTGTATTTAACCTATCACCAAAGTGAACAGTGGGCAGCTTTGAGCACCAGAGGAACTGTGAGTTGGATGCTCAGTGGACCTCAGTGCTAACTGGAGGTAGGGGGATAGGGTTCGCTTCCTTAACCACTGATTTAAGACTCCAAAGTGTGTACAAATGCTACAAATCAACCATTGACGTAGTTGCTTTAGCAGTATTTGCTGCAGACAGGCCTGTTGGGTGTGTCCATAGACCAGAAGGCAGATAAAATTGTTTATTTGAGTAATTAAAAATGGGTGCAGAATGTTCTATTTAGGACACAGGCAACTTAAAGTGAGACAGGTGGTCACTCTAGGCACAAGCCTGAACCAGGCATCCATTGCCCAGTACCTGTACCATCTATTTCTCATTAGGTCTTTCCTGGATAAGGACATTCATTAAATTGGTGAAGTTGTTTGGCTGTGATAAAGGTATTACAGCCTAAAACCGCATTAAAGCTGAAGTATAACACAACACAGTGAAGTCGCAGCCATGTTTGTGAGGTAGCATGCTGTTGTTAGGTCAAGGGGACCGTGTTAAGATCTTAATCCAATGTACTTTTAGATTAGTAGAGGAATTTATAAGAAGACAAAAACTTCAACAAATCTCCATTATTTCTTTCAGCCAATTTCAGCCTCGAGTGAACATGTCACAACAGCTCCAGGCTTTGATTTTCTTCCCAAACACTTATCAGTAGTTTTTGTCAGTCAGCATTTGGGCTGAAGCCCCGGACTTCCATTGAATCAATGTGATTTGTAGGCTTTAAGACAACATTCCGATAGTTGATACTTTTGTTTCTTCTTAAGATGTCATTCAGTATTATTTTAATGACAAATCTGAGGTGTTAAGGAATAGTATGATGAAGCAAAAGTTAGAGTTATACCTTTATATAGTTTGATGACTGTAGTCTACATCAGGCATGGAGAACTTATTCCAGAAAGAGCAGCTGTGGATGCAGGTTTTCATATCAACCAAGCAGCAGCACACCTGAGTTAATGGGTTTAATCAACTAATGTCAGTCACCAGACCAGCTGATTAGTCAAACTATGTGTTCTTGATTGGTTGGATGAAAAACTTGCTGGAACAGGTTGGCCATGTCTGGTCTACATCAATAGGAGTGAAATACTTTCTAATCCAACGTTATACAGAAAAACCTGTTGTATTTTGGAATGGTGATGATACTTGTTCATACATCATTAATTAAATTTCACTATAATTGTGATCCATCATAATAAATCCGTGGCACCATGAAAAAAGAAAAATGTCTCTCCATATTATAGGTTGCATCAGCCAACCACTACAGCGCCCTCTAGTGGCTGTAAATGTAGATAGAAACAAGCCTAGAGTGCCATCTAGCAGCTGAAAATGATAAACATGTAAAAAAAAAAAAAATTCAATATATAAGTCGCACCAGAGTACAGGGCATGAAACCAGGAAGATGAAAAAAAATGGTACTTAAAGTGCATAATAAAAGGGTTTAGAAAATGAAATGAAAATGATCCTGATAATCTATCATCCACCTTTGTTCGCCGTTACTCATTCATGTTGTCAAACTATCCAACTATCTGATTGTGGCGCTTTAGCCCAGAGTTAATGACTCTGCAGGAAGGGCTGCGAGGGGCCGATACGGTGCTGTGTGATTTGGGTGGTGGTCTTGGAGACTGCTGCCTTCCAACAGAAAAGCTGATTAAGATGGATGAATGGATGGACAGTACTCATTATAATTCAATTACATTACAGAATTCACAATCACATTGTGAGCCACTTGAAAGTATGTGGGTGGGTATGGTGCTATGATCAGAGCACCTCAGTGGCAACCTGGAAGCTGGTGCATTCAAACCTGAAGCCGTGGGGACAAAAGTTGGATGCCTTAACCGCTAGGACACCACTGGCATCCATAAGTGATCTAAATGTTCTTTTTGTAACAAAGGAACAACTGTTACTAAATATATGTGTCTTTATATTTAACATTGAACTATTAGTTTTGCTTTTCATGTTGCATTGCCTTTGTCGTGACATTTTCAGTACCGAATTGACAGCTCCATCTAGGTAGCGTAACAACCCTGTCTTTGTTTGGACACAAAGTCCCATTCATGTGTCCAACGATGGCAGTCAGTGACCTGGAACAACTCTGTTGTGTGTTTCTCAAAATGACCGGTTTTCACCTATTCCAATGACAACAGCCAATATGTTAATGCTGATGAAATGAGAATTCTCGGCGACAGGACATGACATTGTGTGTGTGAACGTGCACGGCTGATGGCTAACATTATTTTTTTTAAGCAAATGATTCCGGTTGGCTGTCACTTTGATGGACTACATTAGAGACTCACGTGCAACCTGTTGTGCTGCTCCATGCTAAATGTACTGTCAGGAGCAATGTCACCTCCGAGAGTCAGCCGTCAGATCAACCCTGCAGCTGATTGGAGCTGGTGTGATAAATTTGCCATCTGATTGAACCTATAGAGCTGTGGCAGTTTCCATAAATCTTTTAAATTTTTGATGACCCAGACTTGGCTGGCTTGCAGCTCTAAATTAGGGTTTTAGTGTAGACTTTGATCACCACAGTTTATTTTCCAATGAGACTTAACAAAAAAAAATGGCACTTTTATTATATTATTTAAGGCCAAAGTCATAAAACTGTGGCTGAATGACCGGAAAAAATGTGCATCTCATCTGCAGGATGTTGGATAATAATTTTTTTTTTTTTTTTCACAGTCTGCTTCCCATCAGTGTGGATGGACTTGTAGAATATATAAAATAGTCTGTGACAGATCTCCTGCACCTATTTTGGCAGATTATATTGCTTTTTTCTTTATTTAGTTTTACTTCTGCAGTGGTTAGAAAAACACTGCCACAGTGACCTTTTTAGCGAACGGTTGTATAAGCGCAGCTGCTGGGTGGCACATCCACTCCTCTCTCTCTCTCCCTGCCTCAGTCCTGGCTTCTTAATAGATTTTTTTTTTCTCTCTTTTGCTCAGTCTTTCTTGCCATGGGATTTATCAAAGTCTCGCATCGTGCTCCAATTTTACCCCAAACCAAAAATCATGGTCTAAGATCAGTTGCTTGTCATTGTAAGATTTGTTGTGGAATTATTATATTTAATTTTTTTCCCATTGCAAATGATATAAATCCAACTCTTGCGGATATCGTCCTATTTCCTCTCATTCCTGCAGAACAGAACCTCAATTTTAACTCGTTTGATTTCAGTTTAAAGGTTTTGAATTAATTAGACATTAATGTAAATTGTATATATATATATATATATATATATATATATATATACTGTATATATATATTTGTGTTGCATGGGTATATGAGAGATTTAAGGGAAGCAGGGCATTAACAGAAATGCTTTTGAAAATATTCAACCCACACTCACTTCCATGCACTTCTGTAAAAGAGTGAAATGAATTTCTGGATGTGTGTGTGTGTGTGTGTGTGTGTGGCAGATGTTGTCTTCCTTAGAATGCAGTGGTTGAAAGCACACAAATCCAATACAATCCATTTACTGGACAATCAGTGGCTTTGGACTAAGGCTCATCTGCTGGTAATCAATTAGCCCGTATTGTGGAAGAGTCAGTGGAAACGAAAGACTTGACGGTATGGAAAATGTCAGAGAACAAAAGAAAAAAAAAAAAAAAACTACATAAGGGGTATCCAAGTTATTTTGCTCTACAGCCTGATTAGACGTCAAGTGGACCAGTGCAATCATAACATAATTGTGTTAAAAATAAAAAAATAAGCCCATGTTTCTCTCTATTGTTTTCATGCTTATAAGTATATAGTTATATAAAATAACATATTAATATATTTAATTAAATATTTAACATGCACTATGTGCACATGTTATCACTTTTTCATCACACTCATTATACAAGCCATGGTGAGCCCCTGAGACTTTTTATTATTATTATTATTATTTATTATATTGTTATATAATCAATGCTACAAAATTGTGCAAAGATGAAAAATACGTTGGATTTTTTCCAGGACCAGAGCCAAACCCCCAGACATCATAGGCAGATATTCCTAAACTCTACTCTGCAACTAAGTTGTCAACTTTTCCCGTTTTGTTTAGTGCCGACATTTTAACTGGAAAGCTGGTTTGAAAAAAAAAAAAACTTATCTTGTGCATTTTTCTTACAAAGAGAAAACCAATCTAGGACTTCTGTGGAAACAGCTCTGACTGGAATGCCATGTCCTGAATGTCCAAGGTTGATGATGTGCAACAGTCTATAGTTGAGCCATAAAAGTAGCTGCAGCAGCGAAGGCTAGAGACTGTTTACAAGTTTCTGGATGTTCTTCATATAGATCTTTCTTTCATTGATGGATTTCAGCAGTGGTTCTCTGCTGGGCTGTCCTTGGAGTCAGAGGGAAGGTTTTGTGCAGTCTACCCTGCACAAAACAAAACAGAACACACACACACACACACACACACACACACACACACATATATATATATATATATATATATATATATATATATATATAGTATATAGTTTTTCAAACATGAACATAGCAAGAATTAAAACGAACACATTTCTTTAAAAGACGAGTGTCAGCTAATAGTGAAGAGAAAGGTTTACAGGACAGCTGTGAGACCAACCATGATGCATGGATTAGAGACACAAGGAATAAGAAGAAGACAAGAGGAAGAGCTGGAGGTGGAGGAGTTAAAGATGGATGCAGTGAGAGAGGACATGGAGGTGGTTGGAGTTAGGGTGAGATGGAAATTGTTAACTTGCTTTGGCAACCCCTGAGAAAATGGACAAACTGAAAGGAGAAGAAGTCCTTCCTTGCAATATTATTATCATTCATTTATCTTAGTCTCAGGATCAGGCAGTCTCCACCACTGCCACCCAAATCACACTGCTCCATACTGTCAGTTTTCCTATGGCTGTTGAGCCCATTGGAAGTTATCTGTGTCGAGACAGTGCTATGATCAGAACACCTCAGTGGCAACCTGATGGATTAGAACCTGAAGCCTTGAGAACCCAATCCTGGTTCCTTCACCATTATTGGCTACTAAGATGTTTCTTCAAGTCTCTCTCATTTACGGCATTAGAAAAATGTGTTCCCCTATTGTTCAGTTGCCCCTTAAATGGCCGCACACCCCATTTTGAGAAACACTTTAAGTCAATTAATTTTGAGGGGTGGATTAAATTGACCAACTCGAAGAAAAATAATTTAAAAAATTCTATATTTTATTAATTGTGACTTCATTTTACTTTAAAGTTTACATCTACCTGCAGTTCATTTGTATTTCAGGATTAGAGGGATTAATGTTATAGAGCTGGAAATCTGGTTTATTCTCAATCAATCGTGGTTCCTTTACAGTTATACAGATATTAACCAGAATAGGATTGTCTCTCGTTTGACAGCCCCGATTATACTGATGCATTAATGTATTGACGTCTGGCTCCAGTGCTTATCACAGACTAAATCAATCTTCTACTGTAAACACTGGCTATAAGGAGGTAAAATACTGGGACAGTTGAGAGAGGCAGTAAGACCCAGAGGAGGAGTCAAGGCAGAGAGACATAAAGGGAGAGAGAGGGAGAGAGAGAGAGAGAGACGCACACACAGACACTGAGATAGTGGTGGGAGGAGAGAGGAGGTTGGACTGTGTTCACTCCCAGCTCTATGTGCAGCAGCAGCTCTGGGTGTCAGCGCACCACTGTGTCCCAGTCGATCAGTCCGCGTGAGTGTGTGCATCTGTGAGCTGCTCTGCGTGTGTGTGACTCCGTCTCTCTCTCTCTCTCTCTCTCTGTCCCCGTCTCCCTCTACCTCTTTCTCCGTGTCTCTGCGAACGACAGGCGGAGATGACATGACTGCACTCGAGAGGAAGAAAGGGAAGGACCTGTAAGGACCTTATACACTCTCAGCTTTTAATTCACACACACACACACACACACACACACACACACACACACACACACACACACACACACACACACACGCGCGTAAAGACAGAGTGAAAGAGTGATGGACACTCACCTTGCCCTCTGCATTCCCTCACACACACACTTTTTTTTTAAATTCCTTGACACTGTGCATTAACAGAAAGATAATGGTTTGAGTGTGTGCACGTGTTGGAGACTCTCACAGCCGGTGTTTGCCGTCTGCACAGAATCAAAGTCAAACACACTCTTAGACTGAGATCCTGATGGGTGTGTTTGATGTTTGCAGACGCGGTCAGCAAGTGTTCCTGCGTCCTGAAGAGAGTTCAGCTCCAGCTCTGCCCACAAGACAGTCCACCACACTGTCCGAACAGCTCCAGGTAGGACTCCTCACTTCTCCTCTTCTTTCTTTTTTTTTCTCTTCTCCTCTCCTACACCTATACCCTGTGCATCACCCAATTAAAGCTGCAGGTCGACTGTGATAAATCCCCCTCATATACTTTACTCTTCTGCCTCCGTTTAATCTTAGAATCCCACTGTATGGAGGGATTTCCCTTCTGAAGCTCCCACTGCTCTTGTATTTATCACATCTCCTCACTTTTACCCTCCAACACCTCCCTCTGTCTGTCCCTGTTTCACTTTGCTCACATTTCTAAGAGATAAACTTTTTTTTCCAAGTGCAGGTAAGTTTTGGACTTTTGCCTCCGTTGTCTCTTCTTATTATTATTGAGTCGTTTGTTGAGATTTTTTGCTACCTGTTCCAGACCTTCCTGCCCCTGTTTGCTGTTTGTGTGTTCAGGCTCCTTGTGTTTGTGTGTGAAGGCTCAGATAAAAGAGTTTGAGATGAAAACATGAAACAACCAGAGACATGAAAAGGAGGCAGTTTAATACAGTGACATTTGTGTGTGTGTGTGTGTGTGTGTCTGTGTGTGCACAGGTTTGTGTGGGAGCGCATGGTGATTGCGTTGACGTGTGTATGTTTGAATTGTTGTATTGTGCAGGGATTAAATGTTGGCAGTTGAACAGAATGAAAACTGCTTGATTGGCTGCCAGTGTGGACATTTGCACTCAGATCCAATAACCTCAGCAGAATCTACACTTATACACACACACATACACACACCCTCTCTCTCACACACACACATACACACGTGCGCGCTATACACGTATACACATAGATATAACTAAATTTTTAGAGTTGTAGGCAAACCTTTTGTGTCCCCGGCCACAAAAAGTACTACAATTTGACAGGTCTCAGGTCAGGAGCACGTGTAAAAGTCTTAAAGGTTAAAATGTTACAATGCTTTTAGCCTTTTCTACCCCATCTATTGGTCAAATGCAGGCATTGCAGGAGTAAGGTAGCAGTATAATTACTGCTACCTTTCCTTGGGCCATATCTTATCTGGCGTTAAGTACTTTATTCTTTTTGTTGACCTAGAGTGTATTTGGTATCTGTATGTGTGTGTGACTGTATTTTGCGTGTGTTGGTGGTGTAACAGCAGTGCCTGCGTGTGTGTGTGTGTGTGTGAGTCACTCTGCGCGTCACTTCCTCAGGTGCGCTGTCACAGAAAATCTCGTCCTGCTGCATTCCTCAAAGCCTCAGCTTGTGTTTGGAGTCTCGGTGTTGAAATGTCAACAGTACTGTAACACACTCTGCACTCTGTGTGGGTTGAATATCGGAGTATGGTGTCAACAGCACCACCTGGAGGTACTTTGAATTCAGCGGTAGGAACAGCAAGGTTCTAATATAAGATTTTCTTCTTAGGTTTTTGTAGTCAGGATGTTGTCGTAGTTTGCATATCAGAGCTTTCTGCGTGCGTGTGTGTCTGTGCCAGTGAGGCAGTAAAAGCAGCAGGTTGTTTGC
Source organism: Paraplagusia blochii (assembly GCA_016785265.1). Taxonomy (NCBI): domain Eukaryota; kingdom Metazoa; phylum Chordata; class Actinopteri; order Pleuronectiformes; family Cynoglossidae; genus Paraplagusia; species Paraplagusia blochii. The sequence continues at coordinate 87,910 of JAFBJS010002415.1, forward strand.
CTCTGAGATATTAGACATTTGCCAGTGATTCTAGTTGTGCCAATGCGAGAAGGAGAAGGAGAATTTACCCCCCACCGACCCCCCGCGCCAAAAAAAAAAAGAGAAACGAAAAATCAATTGTAGAATTGCTTGACTTTTTTTCTTCTTTTTTTTTTTCAAACACCGTCTTCTTTTCTTTGTGTCAATGCAAATTCGTCTCCTTCATAACTGCCAAGCATGCTGTGCTCCAGTCGTAATGCTCACTGAAGCATTGTTTAATCTCAGCGCAGCTACTGCCATATCAACAAGTGTGAGCTCTTTAAAAGAAAGGGAGGGGAAAAAAAAAAAAAGAGAAAAATCACCAGCAGCTCCCAGTCACAGGTGTGTTTGTTCACTCTCTCTCTCCCTGTTCATTCAAGCCCCGATTTTATCTGCATCCTTGTCATGGTGTCTTTTATTACATATTTCACTGCCGTTTTGCAGCCATTAGGATAGGAAGGAAGGGAGAAAGGAAGGAAAGCAAACCCCTTGTCATTGTGACATTGTGTTTCACACTCCTGGACTTTTGCATTTAACCCATCACCAATGTGGACAGTGGGCAGCTTTGGGGGCCCAGGGACCATGGCACTATTGTCCATGGTGGATTTGAACCTGAAACTTTCCAGGCCCGAATCCGGTCTCTTAACCACTAAGCCACCACTGCCCCCTTAAAAAAAACAACATGAATTTTGATATTTGAAAACTAAAGCAGTATTGTATGATGTAAAGAACTCAAAGGTGCGTGTGTGTCCACAGACCATACACTGGTGTCCCAGATAGAGTGACCTTGATGTCGAAAAAGTGCTAGTTTGAGAATAACCTGCTTAAGTTTGCACTTGGTTCTATTATATTCAGCTGGAGAAGAAAGGGTGCAGATGAATGGATGAGAAAGAGGAGCAGCATCAGAGGAGAGTTAAAGCAAACAGTTCTTGTGTGATGACTGGTGCATTCATTCATTCGTTCACTCAGGAGAAGGAGGCTGTGCCTTTGTGCACGCGCTGGTACTGTTTTTTTTTTTTTTTTAATTAGGAGATATGATCATTTGACGCATGCGGAATCAATCACCGCCCGCCTGCAGAGAGTCACATTTAAATCCATGCTTTTCTGCACAATCTGATAAAAAAGGTGTTTGCGTTTGAATCTTTTATTTATTCAGCATTTTCATATATATATATGTTCTATGAATCTTCCACTGCTCAAGGATCATTGGTCAGGCTTGAGTAAATCACAGGGTGAGGACAGTGTAAAAGCCTGGGCTGTTGGAGTCCATTCCATAGAGCTGTGGTCCTCAATTATTTTCCCACTGGGGGGCAGAAATGCATTCACAACCCCCGCCACCTGTACTACTGAGAACCTGATAATATGTATGTCCGTATCCCTACAAAGGTTGATATGAGCTACTGCCACCTACTGACTGGGGGCTCGTTTATCGTTCAAGCATTGCAGCAGAGGCACACGTCTGTCCAGTTTACCATATTTCTTAGTAACCTACCATCCCCCTACAGCTAGGCCGCCACTGGTTAAGGAAATGGACTTGGTCTGGAGGGTTTCAGGTTTGAAACCATCAACTGACAGGTTACCACTGAGGTCCACTGAGCATGGCACCGTCACCACTCACTGCTCCCTGGGCGCGCAAAGCTGCCCACTGTTCACTCTGGTGATGCGTTAAATGCAGAGGTGACATTTTGTTGTGTGCAGTGGTGTGAATCACAATGTCACAATGACAAGGAGTTTGGTTTCCTTCCTTCCTACACTTCAGGGGACCACCACACTATTTAAGAAGTTCTGCCATAAAGAGACAACATATTCACTCCCATAATTACTACAGTAAGTCCATTTGTGCTAACTGTATTTCTTCGGGCTTTAGAAAATGTGAGTGCAAGAAGAAAGTGAAAACAAAAAGACCAGGGATCGAACTCACAACTTACATTTTTTTCTATTTCTCCCAATTTTTGCACTCAATATAGTTGAATCTTTCTACTTCTGGTAAAAATTGGCTAGAAGTTTCAGACCTTAACGTGTGTCCAGATGAGGACCTGAACCTGACCACTAATACACTTTCAATTCCCCATTGTGCACCTGCACTGGAATCTGTGTGTAATATCTCACAGCTATTACCTAGATAAGCCCATGAGGCTAATTATCGTAGCCATCATCGTTGTCCTGTTCCTCTTGAAATGAAACACCACAATCGTACCGTACATGATAAATCTTCAGCTGCTCTGAAAACCTTGTCAGAATTCTTGACAAAAAGAGAAATCATTGTGGAATAATTTAGGGGAAATGATTGAGTTGTCCTCAATTTGAGGTTGTCCGTCCAATATCTCACTCAAGACAGAAGTTACAAATGTGATCTTGTGCTTTGACATATTCAAATCAGCCCTGAGTGAAGCCTGCCGTGCTTGTTTCTTATCGTCACTGCTTTTATCCCTAATGCTCGCCCTTGTGCTCGGAGATACAGCATTAAGCAGCGTCAACTACAGACCTTGATATTCAGCACATTTAGTGAGGCACTCAGGGAATCAGTGCAGGCAAGCAATCAATGCTTAAGACTGAACCTTATTATCTCAAATGGACGTATGAAGAATCCTTATACCTCTGTAGTGCTCATGTATAGCACACTACAAGGGAAATGGATTGGAGCTCATTTCACACCTGCTGATAAGTGTTGTATGAAATAACCCTCTGGCCCTTCAGGAGCATGAGAAGAGAGTAAGAGCATGCGACTCCACTCAGGGTCTTATCCCGTGTCCTATATGACCACCTCACAGTCCACTTTCACCAAAGATCACAATTGTTAAAAGCCTGACGGCCAACAGAACCAGTAATACTTAATTACTGTTTCTAAGTAGAGTAAAACACCAAAGACCGGAAGGCTGAAATGATACGTAGAACCAGTTAAACAGAAAAAAAACAAGAGGTCGCTCGCACTCTTTTGGCGGAAAGACAACCTATCAAGAGCAGGCATGGACTGCAAACGATTAGATATGAAACTTTTTTTTTTCTGCAAAATTTTTCTATGTAACTACAATTGTGCAGTTAAGCTACCCAGACAATCACGACAGAGCGCTGACGGCGGCATTGACAGTCCTCTGTCTCACAGTGTAGCGCAGTTCAGTGACGCTAATGAATGAGAGAAAAACTTTATATGTCCCACAGAGGGGGAATTGCTTAATGCAAACACCTTCAACAACCTATCATGGAGAAACGAGTGGACAGTGCATGAATCTGTCCACTCTCTAAACCAAAGTCAAGAAGAAATACAGTTTGAAGTTGGAATGGCTGTCGGTGTCGTGCAGAGAAGCTGAAGTAGTAAACGAGTTTCCTGATGGAAAAACTATGGACTAAATTGAAGGTGGACTTCATCATAAGACGTATTCAGTCAAAAAAAAGGTCATATGAATGATGTAGGAATTATACCAAGCTGCTCCTTAGATTGTTCTTTGTATCACAAGCTGCAGAACATGTCATTGTGAAAAGATATAACGTGTCTCACAGTCTTCTTCCAAATCAAAACCGTCAAGCAGGCCAGAGCAGGAATAACCGGTTTCTCATTCAATTCAGAATCGAATACCGGAGTAGGTAATTCGGGATTAGATCCCGTATTAACTTATCCGCATTCGATTCACTTTGCATTCACATTCAGTTTAATTGGGTATTCGCTGCGCATTCGATAGCCGCTTTGCATTCACACGCGATAAGGGAGCGAATGCCCATTAGTCCATATTTCAGTCAGTTTCAATTTGATCATGTGGTTATTTAACAAGATCTCATTAATATCCGGTTTTATTCAACATGGATTCTGTCAACAAACGCACGTGCAATTTTGAAATGGAGCAGGTTAAAGAAAGATCAAGGCAAAGTATGAAGATGATGAGAAGGAGACACAAAGAAAGAATGAAGAAGATAAGGAGAGAAAATATGAGGATTTTTTTGTAATCCTGTTCTTAATAACGCAGCAACATATAGCGGTGTATTGTGGTATAACTAATACAGGTGTTGTTGTGTTCACACACACGCGGGAAGTGACAACCGTAACTTTTTATTGCTTTACACCCGTATTAGTTAATTCGCTATCGAAACCCCCGACTAGAGGTGGATTAGTTAATGCACATTATTTGAGGAGCGAATGCGCGTTAGTTTGTAATATGAATGCAAACTGGTAGCGAAACTGGTTTCGCGTTGCAGCGAATACCGAATTAAGTGCCAATGTGAAAACGGTAATAACATACTTCAAATCTTACTAACAACTTTCAATCAGCCAATTTTTGACTTACATTTTAAGGTGGACAAATGAGTGACATTGAAATTAAACTAATAGGAATTACTGTTTTGATTTAATTCTGTAAACAAGCCATGATGTCTGCGATGTTCTTAGGTTTGATACTGGTCTGTGTGTGGCCACAGCCTGCACATCTAATGTTGCTCTCAGTGTCCTCAGACATATGGAAAACAAGAGGGAACATTGGTCCTGTTCCTCTTAATCCACTGATTTCCAATCCATTCTGCCATTGGGTTAAAGAAATGGAGTGCAACACCCTCACGTACAGAGCCCAACGTGCACACATTATGTTTATTTAATGCATTTATCTTTCTAGCATGTAATTATATACATGCGAACTTGTCAAATTTATGCTGCCATTGTCAACACAGCAGGTGCATGTGTAAATGTGTTACTGCTGTTCCAATTCTATCCCGTAGGGGCCAGCAAAAGCAAGAGTGAGTATTAAAAGTAAAATACTCCTTAGCAATATCATTATGAGATATTCATTTTACACTGCCTCCAACCAACGCATATTTTTGCCAGTCTGTTATTAAACATTTACGGCGATACGCCACTCTGCATTTCATTCATATAATCCCTTCTGGGGATTCACCCCCCGCCCTTCACTTTGAGAACCTTCTGTTTAGTCTAAAGTATGGTGGATTGGCCTGAACTTAAGTACACAAGGCTCATGTTAAACAATCTTAAGTAACCTCAGGACCCCAGACGTACTCGTTAATCACAAATGTTGATTATTTTAATGGTCGCAACTTCAAATGGTCTCTCTGGATCCAGGCAGTTGTTGTTAGCGCAGGAGCGCTGTGAAAAGTGCTTGTGTATGTTCCGCTGAATTCTGACGAGGCACATTTGAAACTTCTTTGTTGATTGCGTCGAGCGCGGAGCAGCCATTAAAACGCCACCCACCTGTTCCAGCCATGACAAAACAAATCCTCACGAAAAGCAACAAAATGAGTCCAGATCCTCAGGAGGAGAGAGACGTGTATCTCGTGGTTCGCAAAATGAATTATTGATTTAGTCATATTTCATAGCACAACGGAAAAGAAATCACCAAACGGCATCAAAAATGACTTTGCAAACAATCACAAAACTCATTTGCTATGCTGTAGGTGAAAAAACAAAGACTTTTCTGAGTATTTTATTGCTATTTGTCTGTGTAAAAGTTTAAGAAAACGTCTCCTTCTATTACTGTACATTTTTTTTGTCATGATCTCATCTCTACTCATTACAATTAATCTGTTCCAGACTGATTTGGAAAATATATTTGTCCATTGTGTTCCCCACCCATACAATGACTATGCTGATGAAAGTGCACAGAAAAAGAGTGTTTTCTCATGTTGAAGTGAAACTGTGTGCAGAAAATAAATATTTCAACCAGCGATGTTCCCTATGACATACTGAATCAGTGGTTCTTTGATAAATGACCAGCGAAGCAAGGTCACCTTGACTTCACAGCAACACCAATGGGTGTTGAACCATACGCGTGTGTGAATGTGTGTGTGTTACAGTCAGTATTTGTTCCAGTGTAAGATAAATCGGTCATTTTATTCAGTGTTGCTGAATTTTATTTTAAGTGTGCCCCTGCAGGATATTGAGTGGATCCGCTGTCTTTGTGTATATGTGCATTTGGGTGAGTGTTCATACACACTGTGACTCTTCTCCCGGAGGTAACTAGGTGTCTATAATGCCTGCTGACTTGCCAAACTACCCAGGCTCCTCTCATTCCTTTACTCCGATAGCTTATAATCATGACACATTCACTGTCAAGTGGCTATGTTAGGGTAATTAAAAAAAAGCCAAGGAGCTCAGCAGCTCACTGTGAAGCTTACAGTGAGAGGGATGGTGTGTTTGTGTATAAGACTTGAACACCTCAGGTGTTCAAGTCTTATATTCAAAGACGTAGACTGGAATAGTTCTCTGGATCCATGTTGTCTTCCAACTGTATTGCAAGCAGTCATTATGCCTGTATATAAGCAGAAAATTAAAT
>JAFBJS010002415.1:94228-107568 GCA_016785265.1 Paraplagusia blochii
TTTTTCATTTAGGAGAACATTTTAAAAATGGAAAATTAGTCAAATAAATGATATTTAATAGTCATTTTAAAATAATGAAAATAATTATTATTACCATTAGGAGTAGTGGCAGTAGTAGTCGTAGTTTTGGTATTAGTAGTAGTGCTTCGTAGTAGTAGTATCAGTACTTGTAGTAGCAGTAGCAATAGAAGTTGCAGTAGCAGTAGTAGTAGTGGTAAAAGTAGTAGTAGTAGTAGTATTATCATTGCATGTATGGCTGTGGCTCTTTTCATTCATAAAACACAATGTTATTGGATTGCTGGATAAATTCCTCTGCTTTATTTCTGCCTCCAATGATGATCTTTATACTGTAACACTGATCTATTACAGTACAATGCAGCAATCTGTGGCCAACACAGCAGGACATAGTAGGTTTCACCTCTTCACCCAAGAGGCTCCTCCAGTTCTAACCGACTACAGGGGAGTCCTGGTATTAAACCTGAAAGAAGCTGCACACCTGTGAAAGGGGGGTTGTTGTAGAAAACAAAAGGCTAAAAGAGGGAGGTGGGGTGAACAAATAGTCATAACTCAGCTCAGGTAGGTAGAGTTTACCTCTGCCACTTTTTGTTTCAAGCATCAAACAAGCACCATCTATCCCTGTGTGGGCAAAGAGAGACTGCCTTTATGTATAAAACATCGTCTGATTGGTGGTCTCCTACTAACCTTTATTTGAACTTATTTCACTGCACCAATCACAGCAGATTTGTCAGTTTTGGTTTTTTTTATTTTCTTTTCTTTGCACAGGTTGAAAGCAGAAATGACCAAAATAAATAAGGAAGAATTATAGTCATGCACACAAATACATACTTGTTCTTCTGAATGTCTTCTTTACAGAGATAAAGTCCTTTTGTTTTTTTTTGAATACAGCAGATATTTTCACAGTGGTTGAAGCCAGCATTTTGCCAAGAAAATCTATCTTGAACTAAAGTGGGTGTCCACCCACGCTGCAAAAGAACGAGATGGTTATGTGTTCATCTGGCATTAACTGTGGAGTCCAAGTTAGTGGAGGACAAGGGGATAGCGATGATGGGAGTGATTCAACACAAAACATTCCAGGGAGGGACAGACAGACAGGTAGACAGACAGATAGACAGATAGACAGATAGATAGCTAGATAGACTGGTTTGATGGACTTATGGATGGATAGATATCTTCTGTCAATGAATAGATGGATGAAGGGGATAAGAGAACGATTCAACTCTCCCTCTAAATTTCAGCCAGTGTTATTTGGGGTTTTTCAACTGTCTTTTGTTGTTCCCAGTGCTATTTGTCCCTCTGTGTCCATTCCATTTGTCGAACTTCCATTGTGCTGATAGAGCTGCACTAAAGCCGCTCTTGAATATAAGGTAGAATAAAAGGCAGAGCGGGAGAAAGCGGGAGAGCTGAGGAAGTGGGTAAAAGAACTCCGAGCAAATAGGTGTCTCCTCCTGATTTCCCCCAGGGATTGGACTAAAAGGGGTGGGGGACATGGCCCCTTCTCCAAGACTCTCTCTCTCCACTCTCACTCCATCTGTGCCACCCTGTGCAAGTAGTGGTGTCTGTGCGTGAGTTTTCAGTTTTGACCCTCATGTATTTTTTTTTGACATTTTATTTCATCCCCACAGGACAGACACGTCAATGTCCAGTTGCTCTGAAGCCTCAGTGGCAAAGATGGTGTGTGTCTGTGACAGGGTTCAAGTATGTGGCAAACACGTCCGTCCACTGACAGTTTTTATCGCTTTAAAAAATTTTTTCTTGTCGCATATTGGTTCACTGACCCCAACATTGATCGTATTCGCACCAATAATGGAGATTGATCCTTCACAACCACACACACACACATATATACTGTATATATATATGTGCACAAACTTATACCTAACATCATCCCTAGGTGCGGAGGTCAGCATCCCCCCCAGGCATATGTACCTTTTTACTCTAAAAGCTCATCTGTATCCAGAGGCACAAGGAGATACGTGAGTGGCTTTTAGAGATCCCTGTGGAGCAACCAACAGTTAACTGAGAAGGAAATGGGAGATCTAGCGTCTCAGTGGGCAGCCAATGTAAAAACTGAGCTGTACTTTACACCAGTGTCGACAAAGTCTAATAGTGATGAGAGTGTTCACAAGTTAGTCTTTTTAGTAACTACATCCTGTCACACGGTGTCGTCTACCATCAGGTTTATTTCCTCTCCAGTTCCCAATGTTGCAAACTATCTAGCTTAATAATGTGACTGAAATATTTAAGATTACATTTCTTTTTTTCATTTTTTGTCATTGTGATTCACACCACACAACTAAATGTCCCCTATGCTTTTAAACCAGCTTTGAGCGCCAGGGAGTGGGGACGATGCCATGCTCAGGGCACATCAGCTGTAACTTGGGGGCAGGAGGGTTCGAACCAGAGACCTCGTGGACCCAAGTCCGCTTCAGAAATAGGAAATGGCAGTGTGTCTGGGCGGTTAGTGGCATGATGGTTAAGGAAGCGGACTTGGGTTTGCAAGGCACCCGGTTCATATCCCACTACCGCCAAGTTACCGCTGAGGTGCCCTGAGTATGGTCCCACTAAACTGCTCCCAAAGTTCACTACGGTTAAATGCAGAGGCATGATTTCCTGAAGGATACTCCCTAGGGATTAATATAGTTTTAATTATTATTATTAATGGGACTTTGTTTCCAGATAAAGGCAATTTTTCAACATCTAATAAAATGTTAAAATGTATTTTTGGGTGAAATGCCTTTAAGAATCCAACTCGACAAGCGATTATCACCTCACGATCAATTGTGTGAAGTCCTGCCAATTTGCCCACAATTCACTCCTGCACCACACTACACTGCACATGCCCGGACAAATACGGAGAAAAAAACAACAACCGGACAACACGGAACAGCATGGCAGAACTCTCCCACTACCACCATCTTCTCCTTTCTTCTCCTCCTCATCGTCTTTATTTACGTAACATTATATTAGATTACATCATGATACATCTGGCAGACGCTTTATTCAAAGCAGTTCCTTGTACTGGAACATATCATGTATACAGTTCAGGTGACACAGTGTCATAAACATTTTCAGCTCTCCTACAGAGGATCTAGGAAGATTAATAAGAGGTAACAACCAAACAAATCAGCAGTCGTTCTGTATGCCTTCAAGAATCCAACTCGACAAGCGATTATCACCTCACGATCAATTGTGTGAAGTCCTGCCAATTTGCCCACAATTCACTCCTCCACCACACCACACTGCACATGCCCGGACAAATACGGAGAAAAAAACAACAACCGGACAACACGGAACAGCATGGCAGAACTCTCCCACTACCACCATCTTCTCCTTTCTTCTCCTCCTCATCGTCTTTATTTACGTAACATTATATTAGATTACATCATGATACATCTGGCAGACGCTTTATTCAAAGCAGTTCCTTGTACTGGAACATATCATGTATACAGTTCAGGTGACACAGTGTCATAAACATTTTCAGCTGTCCTACAGAGGATCTAGGAAGATTAATAAGAGGTAACAACCAAACAAATCAGCAGTCGTTCTGTCGAACTTTGAGAGTTGAACTGTGAGCGTGTCACTGTGAATCATTAGTTAAGTCTCAACCTTCTCTGTCCTCACTCCCGGAGCAGTGATTTTCTTGATATGGTGAGTCTGATAATTGGTCACAGTCAATTAGCAAATGCCAAGGAATAGAAAAAAAAAAAAAAAAACTAAAACGTCAGGACCCAGCTCCACAGACTCCTGACAGTTTGTCAGAGTTTTAGTGGAATATTTGGCTGACCTGCCACCCAGTTCATTCAGGCATCACTGCTTTTTTTTTTTACCTTCTTGAGGAGCCTCTCAGTTAGATCTGCATCGTCATCAGAAAGCGATGTGATGAGGAGCGGGGGGCTGAAGGAAATGTGCTGTCAGCACAGCTTTTCAGATACAAAGGTTAATCTTGGAGCATTAACGACACTAAAAGCTACATATTTTAGATATTAAAAAAAAAATATATATATATATTAGGGGTCTGACGATTCACTCACATAACGATCCGATTAATATCTCGATATATCTCATATGTCTCGATTCACAGGCTACGATTCGAATCAGGAACCATTCATAAAAAACATAAAATCGATCCGATTCGATTCAGTTTGATCCAAACCGATCTAAAACAGTTAATTTGCACACCCCTAATATATTCATACATCTTTCTTCTTTTCCTATCAGCTTGTCACTTTCCTCTGGGGTTGTCACAGTGTGTCCACCTCCCCCTGTCCTCTGTATCCTCAACTCTAACTCCAACCTCCATGTCCTCCCTCACTGCATCCATAAATCTCTTCTTTGACCTTCCACCTTGTCTCCTACCAGGTAGCTCCATCTCTAGCATTCTTCTACCAATGTATCCCCACCATCCTAATCTGACTTCTCCAGCTTTTTCGCCAAACGTTCCGGTCTGTTTTGTCCCCCTGATTACCTCGTTCCTGATCCTGTCCATCCTTGTCACCCCTAACGAGAACCTCAGCATCATAGAAGAGACAATGTCTTTTGATCAGGGTATTAACCTAGAACTTCTTTGCTTTGAGTCAAATGCTTTTGACTTGAAACAGACAAGACTTATGACAAATGTACCACCTGGACTGACTAGATAAAAGTTAACACGTACAAATATTTCTTAACCTTGCTGGATATTTACATCCCTCTCACCCACAGGCAGGAATGCATTTGATCCTGACAGCACCTGGGGTTCTCTTGCGTTTGCTGTCTGCTCTCCCATGATGCAATTTGTAAGCTTGTTGTGCAAAACCTCCCGTTTGATTCTGCTCAATTGCGGACGTCCCCGTCATGCTGATTTTAATGTGGTCTCCACTCTGGTTTTTTTGGTTTGTTTCATGAGCAGACACGCGCGTTTCTCAAAGTTGTGACCTGCTCGCTGATGAGTCCTCGCGTCACAGTACGTAACTGTTAAAACAACTTGACAGGGGTAGAGCACGGCTTGTGTTTCATGTGTCACTCAGCGATGGCTCAGCGGGGCAAGGCTCTGCATCGCCGTGACTCTGTGTGATTGTCTGCTCCCAAAGAACAGAATTTTTTGATTCTTATACGTTAATAACATTTGGAGAGAAAGAAACAGATGTGCCATATCCTGCAGTTTGTGAATAAGATAACACAAGAATGTTAGATTGTTTACAGTATATAAACACAAGCCAAAGACTCCATGATTACTGCATGCACTCAGGCCCATTTGGAGCCAGATTAGTCTCCAAAAGAATAAATGCACGAGCACGAATCCGCAAAATTCACAAATGCTTTCTAAGAATAAATACACAATGATTCACAAATGTATTTGTAATATTTACAAAGGAAAATACAAAATTGTGAATTCCATAAAATGCATTTATGAATTGGCAAACATGCATTCATATGTGCTTTTAATTTGTTAAACTGCCTGTATTTGTGGAATTTTTGAGTCTTGTTTAGCACCAATCACTTTCACTAATACATTTTTTTTTTAACTTGGGGCCCGTTAGCAGCCAATCAGAAGTCTTATTGGTTAGCACCCAATCGCACATCTGTATCCCCATGAGTGTCCTTGTGTAACGTAACCACACTGTGCCACAGCTGTGTTGTTTTGGTAATAAGTGTGTAGTATTTATCTTCACTTAGTGAGGATTCTCAACCCTTGCAATTGATTCATGTTTAGCATTTAAGTGAAATGATGGATGATGTAAAGTATGTGTATTTACACACTGTTGCCCAGGGTACACAAATGATATGGACTAAGAAAATGACGCCTGGAATAATGCTGTTAGAAACACAAAATAAGGATTTTTTTTTTTGGGTTACTTTACAGTCATCATTTATTTGATTGAGATTTTCCTCAGGGCTGTGGTGTCAAATAAAATATAAATGACTGAATGAAATCCAGTTTGAAGACTGAACCAGGAAATTGTTCCTCTATGTCTGAAGAAACGAACGGATCATTTCCGTTATCTTTTTTTTCACACTGAATCCACAGCAATTAATCATATGATTTGACTGCTAAAAAAATTAACATAGCCATTGCATAATTAATAAATTTGGCCGTTGTATGCAGCTGTTAATCATCCAAAATAACCTAGAGCAATTTTTTTTCTTTTGGACAAAAAATGATGGATAATCTCAAAAAGAATTAGCGTATGGCTACATTATGAAGAATAAATAAAATGTCAATAGGTATTTATGAGACCAGCATATATATATATATGTATATATGTATGTGTATATGTGTATATATGTATATATGTATATATGTATGTGTGTGTGTATATATATATATATATATATATAGTGCATATTGTGCATAATGGAGTCTGGAGTGCATAATTCTAACATCTGTGTTCACATCATTTAAAGCTGACCAGTAGATGGATCTGGGTCCACTTCAGTGCCGACAGAAAACCAAAGCAGCTCTCCCATTCTCTTTATATCTAATTAGCCTCCGCTCATTACTTTTATCATTTGGTTTGATGTAAAAATAAGCGAGACGTGACCAGAACATATGGGCCAAATGCTGATTGCCAGCAGAGGACCAGAAAAAAAAGTAAATCAACAGCCAAAATATAAGCTTTTTTAGCAAAATTGTACAAGAGTGACACTGGTAAATGAGAAACCGTGATATAACAGATGTTATAAAAGTTCTTGCGTGCGATGAAGGGCTCATAAATGACTAACATGTTTAATATCTGTCTCTTATACACATCTCTCAGCATCATAGAAGAGACAATGTCTTTTGATCAGGGTATTAACCTAGAACTTCGTATCATTCCCTGTAGTTATTTCTATTGTGGTACTAGTGTGTACCACATTACTTTAATCACACGCTCTTTAAGATGTTGTGCCCCATGTGTTAGGACAGAAATAAACCACAGCCAATTAAGTGAAGGTCAGTGAAATCTGCAAGGAACTCTCGCTGCATCCTCCGTCTTCTCCAACTATCGTCTTCCTCCGTATCCATCCATTTATTCACCCATCTGCTGCTTTGACCTCTTCCCCAAAATGTGCCGTCAGAATGTGGCATCCTCCTGTCAAACATTTTATTGTCAATTATCCTCCTCCAGAGGGCTAACCTTAATGTTTTCCAGGGCATTGATTGCAGCCAACAGTATACAGGTGGCTATTGATTTGAAGTGGTCACTGTATTGTTCCTGGGAGAAAAGAGGCGAAAGGACGGTTGCGTGTAATTCAACAGTTGCATTTATACAGGAGGTGGGGGAGGAAAGAGACGGAGGGAGGGAGGAAGGGAGGGAGACGGCCTGGCAGCAGCTGTGTACATAGATTATAATAAAATAAGGAGGACACAGACAAAACAAACAGAAATGCCCTGTAATATGATCACCATGATCACATTAGGACATTTTATCATGATATTTCCTTACACTGTCTCATTACTATGCAAAGAAAATCCAATTGCGGACTCTGATCAAATGCATTTAAATTTCGGTGGCACCTGACACACACACACACACACACACACACACACACACCAGTGTGCTAACCAGCACGACAGTTTCATTGAATCAGAAGACAGAGCGATGACATGTTATCGTTTCTAACCACTTTTGGGCTTCCCTATCTGTCATCAGGACAACGCGGCAAACTGGCGCTTTCGCTTGTACGTGTGTGTGACAGTTATTAAGTGTTGTGTTCCTGCTAAAATGAAGCGGATGTTACTCATCTGTCATGACCACTGCTCCCCTGCGTGTCCCTCCTCACCCCTACATCCTGCTGTCCGTGTGTACCTGAGGAGAAACATATACAGGGATATATTTTAATAGTTTGCCGAAAAAGTACGTTTTTTTATTGAAATTTGATCCCAAAAGATTTTTCTTCAACCACAGCATGAGATTCCAAACATTGAGGGGCGTCTCTGCAGCTCAGTGGTATATTTTGTACGTGTAGGTTCTCAGTCATCCAGGTCATTTAATCCAAAAACTTGGACATATTGGACATAGGAGGAAACGATGGATCGAAAACTCCTTCCGACTGTGACATTGTGATTCACACCACAGCACACAAAGAAATTCAACCTCTGTATTTAACCCCTCACCAAAGTCAACAATGAGCAGCTTTGAGCGACTGGGGAGCTGTTAGTGGGGACGGTGCCATGCTCAGTGGACCTTAGTGATGGACTTGACGGTTGATGGATTCAAACCTGGAGCCCTCCAGACCCCAGTCCGGTTTTTTAACCACTTGGCCACCACTAGGTTTCTTGAAGTTGTTCGCCTCCAAAGAGTCTCCTTCAGTTCTAACTGACGACAGGAGAGTTATGGAATTTAACCTTCAAGAGGCTGCATACCTGTGAGGAAAAAAGGGCTGTCGCAGAAAACTGAAGACTAATGGGGTTTGAGATGCGATGAGCCTCACTCTACTGCAGATAAGCCGAAGACATAGTCAGTAAAAAGTGGTTATTATTAGTAGAACTGTATTTAACTGGACTATAAGTTGCTCCAGAGTATCATCTTGCAGCTGTCATTGACAAAAAAATTGGGAAAATATGTATATTTTAAGAAATATAATGCAACCCATGCTGGAGGATGGGAAAAAAAAAGTTTATATATCTGTTGTGTCCTAAACACATCATTGAGGGGGTTTACTAAATGACAGTAAACAACATGCAAAAAGGTAATTGTAATTTAAGTAGGATGTCACTGCTGATAGTTGTCAATCACTAGTCCTTTTTATTGTCAAAATTCAGGCAAAAAAATGTCCATTAACAGACTGAAGTCTGGCCTTTGCCTTTGCCTGTCTGCGACGTGG
This sequence comes from Paraplagusia blochii, assembly GCA_016785265.1. Classification (NCBI taxonomy): domain Eukaryota; kingdom Metazoa; phylum Chordata; class Actinopteri; order Pleuronectiformes; family Cynoglossidae; genus Paraplagusia; species Paraplagusia blochii. The sequence continues at coordinate 103,037 of JAFBJS010002415.1, forward strand.
AATAATCACAGTGTTTTCCTGGACCTGGAAGGAAGATAATTTTTTTGTTGTTGTTTTCTGTGGTGGTTGTTGTTATTACTTGGCATTTTCCTTTAATAAGAAAGGAGATTATACCAGTACGATTGATAATAGAAAATCTCTTTATGGTTTTCATGGTCCGGAAGGTCTGAGTCTGAAAATCATCAGTTCGAAATAATAATAAAAAAACCTCTTCAATGCTGTGTTGTCGAAACTTGGTGTTGTGTCGGCTGCAGCAGTAACAGCAGCAGTAACAGTAACAGCAGCAGTAACAGTAACAGCAGCAGGGAGCTGTTTTCTCCCAAACACCTTTTCAGCCCTTTACTCCCGCTGTTTAGCACCGTAAACACGACAGATGAGACGTGTTTACCTTCAGTCCTGCAGAAACAGTAACTGAGCCATTTCCAAAAGAGAAGGAGATTCAACTACAGTCCCAAAAAACTACTACAATAAGTGAAAACCTGCAGAGTAGGTTGATGACACAACAGTTATTTACATGAGTAACAATCCTGATGAGGTGAAATAAAAAAATTAAAAATAGCAGAACTTTACCTGTTCATACAGATCATTTCTTCTGTTACCCTTTATGGATGTGTTACCCAATGTCCTGCGATTTGTTGAGCAAAATATACTTTTAAATATTAAAATCCTGCAATGCATTAATAAGATAGTTGAACCGCAGCACAATGTAGTACAACTGCCCAGCCGATTATTGGATCTTCTAATCAATAAACATGTTTGTCGAGACTTTTGACTAGATGAAGGAAAGAAAAATTATATTTAATGCCATTCACTTGTCCCCTTATTTATTGTCCCTTGTTTAGGGGTTGACACAGAGACATTTTCCATCTCCTCCTGTTCTCTCTATCTTCTACTCTAACTCCAACTACCTCCCTGTCCTCCCTCACTGCATCCATCAATCTCCTCTTTGTCTCCTACCTGGTAGCTCCATCTCTAAGATCATTATTCTACCAATGTACCCACTGTCCCTCCTCTGAACATGTCCAAACCATCTCATTCTGGCTTCCCTAGCATTTTCTGTCTGTGTTGTCCCTCTAATGACCTCATTCCTGATCCTGATCATCCGTGTCACTCCTAAAGAGAATCTCAGCATCATTAAATTCACATCATGATAGCAATAATGATGGCTACACTAGAAAAATATGTCTGTATGAAATTTTTTTCACGTATTTTTCCATCCATGGCGTCTCACCATCTCTACAATAATCTGTCTCACTTCAGTTTTACATTGATCTCACACTTGGATTATTGTTGAATCTCTTTAAAAAATCGCTTTCTCTCAATTCTGCTAGTGGGTTTGCACGTCAAGTCAAGTTCTGTAGTGTGTCAGCAGTCTTTTATAGGTTTTGTTACAACACAAAACCCTTCTGGGCTTGTACAGTACTGATCTATAACACACACTTTTTTTTAATATATAAAAGCGAAGCAATATCAACAAGACAGAAACACACACACACACACACACACACACTCACTGCCATGTTCACAGAAGGTGGTCTCTGCTAATGACCAGACCCACCATGGAGTCAATTCATTAGCCTCTGGACATCTTCAGTTCATTAAAATTGGCTTTCCTGTTAACCGTGTAGAGACACGGACATGAAAGAAGCACAACATCACTATGACATTAATGTTAACATCCACTAAGCACAAAATGTAAAAAAAAAAAAAGTGTGTGAATGAGCGAATGCATTTTAAAGAAAAACAACCGTGATGGGAGAGACGGGGGGTGGGAGGCGCGTGAAACTAAAGAAAGACTGAACAACGGATCTCTTCATGAATGGGGGGGGTGGTCGGTAAATGAAGTGCACCACGTAGTCCGTACCCCTCCTGCCCCCCCATTAGGCCGCTGTTCTTCCACAGTGCTGTTTATCACCGTGGCAACCGTCACTTAGATGTGTGGATGTGGGGGCGATGGGAAGTGAAGACGTGTTATTCAAGACAGGAAGCGTAGATTGTAGGGGCCACTGCCAAATCAGGGCGGGAATACTGTAACGAATGAGCGAATAATTGTCCAGATTGGAGGCAACATTTTATTCCCTGTCATCGTATAATGATGATGATGATGATGCGGCCTCATCCTCTGACGGCGGATCACACGTTGGACCGCAAATTTATCAGAAATTAACGGCATTTACTGTGTTTTGTGTTGTTTTTCTGTGGGTCCAGAACAGTGTACGCACTGTATAGTTTTTCTTCCACAGCCGCAAACAGTTATACATGAAATATAATTGTGCATTGATGGATGAAAAAACAGCTGCTAATGCACTGCCATTAACAAAAAAAAGGCAACACACACAGCACATTATTTTAACACTTGATCCACAGACTGAGGCAGTTATTCATTGTTTCTCTTCATCTCCTTCCTTCACTGCCAGAGTTTCTTTTTCTGTCTTTATAAGATAACGGCTTTTCATTATGAGATTCTTTTCCTCTGCCTTATGTCAAAGATCATCGCACAGCACCCACTCATTCTTGCGCGCACACCTACGTGCACAAGTTCAGCCTCGAAATGGGGCTCATAAGGACTGCGTGTGGAAGGACGGGCTGGATGTGTCGTGTTGTGAGTAGGTGTTCAGGTCTGTTCTCTGTATGAGTTCACAAAGTTCCAACTTTTCCACCAAGTTTCATTTTCATCAGTGAATCAGCAAGGCTACTGTCTCTGTCCCGGAGGTGTCGTGATGGCAGCGGTGGTGCTTGAGTGAAAGCTGTCGGAAAGTCTCCGCGTTTAACCTTGGAATGCACCTCGGCTCATTTGTATGTGTTGTTTCCAGAATAGATAAAGGGTAGATGAGGGGGCAAAACTAAATTGGTTGTGTGCAGAGGAACATGAGTGCATGGGCACAAATGCTGACACTGCTGCAAATGCAGCTGCTCTTTACTCCTTTATGTCAAGGAAAACTGAAATAAGGGCATTAAACCAACAGTGTGCTGCTTCTACGAAACATAACTCCCAGTTTATCACTTTCGATCTGATCCAGGGCTTTGTTTTGCATCAGTGTCACGTGAAAAGCGAATAATGAGGAGTGGGGTGCATCAATTTCGTGTCTTTGTCCTATCTGCTGTCCTCTGAAGAAGGTTGATAAGCTAACATATGAATGTTAGCTTCAGAAAACTCCAATCTTCTAATACAGGGATGGGCAAACTAAGGCCCGGGGGCCAGATGCGGCCCTTTGAGCCTTTTAATGTGGCCGCCATCATGGTCCAAATTATTTATTTATATTATAATTATACTTCTGTCTATTCCCTGCAATGCCTGCGTTTCCCCACTAGAGGATATCATAAAGGCTCTAAAAATGTCTTGAGTTTTATACATGATACATGATAAATGACTTTTACATGTCATTTATCTAAGTTCAGACTAATGCTCCATCTTTCAGCTCTTGACTCGGCCCCCGTGTCCAATTTTAGGAGAAATTATGGCCTGCAGGTCAAAAAGTTTGCCCACCCCTGTTCTAATAGCTGCAACCAGCCGACCAAACCAAATTCCTCTGTGCATTTATCGTACTTTTTGGACTTCATAAAAGGTCACAGCAATGAGTAGCCAGTCTTTTCTTGCTAATGACCAGAAATTTTTGTTCCAGCCTTGTAACGCTAGTGTTTCCAGGAGGCTAGTGGGAATGTTGCTTTAAGTGGTGAAGATGGCTTCACCATGGGCATCCACTGTCTATAACTAGTGTCCATTTTGAAAACCTTCCTTGCCATCCAACCCCAAATGTTTCCACGTTGTCTTACTTCTCTGGAGGAAATCCTTTGTCAGGCCACATTGTGAACTGCAGCGTTGTCCTGTTGAAAAACCCAGTCATTACCACACAGATGATCTCCTTCAGTGAAACATCTCCTCAAGCCTCTGCACAACCTGAAGCTCCATTGTTCCTTTGAAGGACAAAAGTCTCCCTGATCATTATGGCTTGCCCTCGTGTGAGATCTCCTTGTTATGCCATGAAGCTGGGAGACATCAGGACGGTCAAGGTTATCACAGAATAAAAAAGTCTTCCACCTGTCAATGTCCTAGATGTGTTGCTCTCACACAAACCTAAAATATTTTGAAGACATTTTTGTGTTCTTAAAACCCTTCTCTTACAGACACTAATGATTATGGTACCGCAGTTGGCACCAGTGACAAATTTAATTGTCAACCGCTTGACTTGTTTTAACCATAACCCTCAGGATCTTTTGATTAGTTAAAAATGACTGTCTTACCAATCTCAGCAGCAATAACATGCAGGTCATGACGGTGTGGACACCTGACAGAAAATGACAGTGAATCCAAATTTTTGCAAAGATTTACTCAAAATTTTGTCACACTACCATGTAAACATTTTGCTTTTTAAAGCACTACTTGAGATCTAACAGTGCAAAATGTGAATTCTCGCAACCGGTCTTGAAATTCAGGACTAGATGTATATGTGTTTGTGTGTGTAGATATGTTTTCTTTTATATATTGTGGAGTCTCAGCCAGCATCATACACCCCCGAACAGGTGAGAGTTTA
>JAFBJS010002417.1:0-16123 GCA_016785265.1 Paraplagusia blochii
TCAGCATATGTGATACAAAGATTACAGGTTGCGTCTTGTGTTACTGGTGGTTGTAGGATTGATACCAAGAACAGCTTTGACAGTTACATTAATATTTTACACATTATGTACTAAAGATTTGAAAATTGGGGTATACTTATCAACAACCACTTCAACAGCAGAGGGCAAGATGCATCTGTTTCTTTGTTAAGGCTGTTTTATGTTTTTGGGGGCTTTATTTGCATGTCACAACACCTGGTCTGGGTGATTCCTTGTGTGAGAAAACTGCTATATTAACAAACCAGGAGCTTGAAATGTTGGTAGATTAGAATTTAAGATAAAAAAAAAAACAGCTGTAGATATTTGTGTAGTTTGTTAGTTGTTTGACTTAGTTAACATTGGATCATGTCTTCATGTTAAGTCAGCAAAAATGTTTTTTTTTTTTTTTACGTCAATAAACTAATATTGTGTCCACATGAATACACTGTCCATCACTTGACATATTGTGTATTTAGTCCAGACCAGTACAACTGTTTCTTGGATCTAACTCAGTATGTGACCAAGTTTCATTTCAGCCTTCTTTTCTCACTGCTGGCTGCAGTTGTGCTATAATCTCTAAAACGTTTAGTTGTCTGGACTTTTTTTTGGAAATGATGACCTGGATGAATGAGAATCGTCACAGATAGTTGTGTTATAAGTTTGCATTCTCTGTGCTGTTAGTTGGTTGGCAGTTCTCATCAGGGTCGGACTAACATTTTCTGAAACCTGGGTCTAGTCACCAGGATGAGGTCCTTCACAGTGTGTCCCAACCATGTGCAGGTGCACGGACACATTAGTGCACCCAGACGTGTCTCTATAGCAGTAACTTTGGCAGCAGTGGGTCCATTTTCACACTGTGATTAGTCAGCGGCTGTGCTGACTAATCATGTGCTTCCTTGTCCTGTTTTGCCTGTCAGAGAGAGAGAGAGAGAAATGTAGAAATGTTTTATTTGCTTTTTGGATTTCAGAAAAGATCTAATATATATATATATTCCAAAGACTTTATTACAAACACAAGTCAACTCGTCTCACTTTTTCTCTGCACTCAAATGTGACTGTCATTGGTTTCATAATGTTAAAAACAGGAGAAGTTGTGGTTTTTTTTGTTTGTTTGTTTTTCTTTTGTATGGTTTTGATGTCTTTCTGATAATACTCAATCAACTTGTACTTATTTTTACTAAGAAAGAATAAGCGGGCAACACTCTGTTAAAACACTCTGTTGTTAGGACTGAAGGGTGTTGCTTGAACATGTGAACGCTTGGGGACATGTCTACCGCAAAAGAAAAAAAAACAAAAAACAAAACCTCAAAGTGGTCTAAAGCTTCCTGTTGATCTCTTCTCTTAACTTAACATCGATCTATGCTGCTCTAGAAGTAATAGAGTCAACAATATCATGATACAATTAATAGAAAAAGGACACAATTAGTTTTATTGACTCAATGTCAATCATCAATGCAGCCTCATGAGTTGTTTTCTAAACTCTATCCACAGTAGTGATGTCCAGTCTGTCAGTCTATAATAAGGTTGACAAACCCACGTAAGAGAAAAACAGATTCCCCAACTTTATTTTATTATTATATCTGTTATTATTTTATTATTTTTATCTACCTGTACTTGGGTCCCTGTCGCTATGGAATTCTTATCCACTAGGTGGCACCTCACATTTGTTGTAGAACAGAATTTTGGCACATTACATTTTCTTTCTGCCTTGATCGGCAGAAAACTCGGCAGTACTTTTGGTCCCTACACATATACAGTAGATGTGTTGTGACTCTGTTTGTCTTTGTTAGTGGAGTTGACATAAGCCACACTAAGCCCTCGAACAGTTTCAACAACACTGTTTTAACCACTAGTCTGGTTCAGGTTTGTAATGATCAGAAATGCTTTATTATTTTAGAGGTTTTTTTTTTTTTGTTTTGTTTTTTTCATAAATACCAACACTGCACGCAAACCTCCCCCTCAACATTATCCATTAACTGCCTCTGATTGGCTTAGGATGAAGGCTTACTCCAACTCTTTCCATCCACTTCCTCACAGAAGAAAATACACTAAGACTCAAAAGACAACAGCTTCAATGAGTGGCATTAGCCAATAAGTCAACCTGCTTAATTTAGGCAACAGACACAGTGTTATAACAATGGAAATAATTAGAAACTACCAGATTAAGAGGTGCAGTATGACACCACCCTTCATCCACCTTAGTTCAGAGAATCCTGCATGAAATGTTCTACCTTTAAATAACGTGAAGACACGTCAACCTTTGTGTCAGGGATGTCAGACTTGAACCCAAGTGCAACGCATATAACAGGCAGGAAAAGATGTTTCAATATCTTTACTGAAGGCAACGCAAGAACAAAATAAGTGTCCACTGCAAAACAAAGGACATGATCCAAAAATGATGCCTGTCCACTGGCAACGTCCTCAACTGGAAAAGTCCAAAGCTCCAGTAATCCTGACACTGCTTTCAGGGTTTGGACCACCCTGAAGACACTGTAGATTCCACGATATTAGTTAAGACTTGAGACACCTTTTACATGAAAGGTGATAAGTCTTCAAGACAGTTCAGTTTCTTTGTACTTGTGGGTCTACATAACATCATCTGAGCACAGGGAGCAGTTTAATGATATGTTGTAACCACAAGAGAAAACAGCTGATAAAAAAGCGTAACTCTAATGCCTTAAGTCAGTACAGCAGTGTTCGCCAACCTGTGTTGTACCACAGACTGGTTAAATGTCTCATACTATTTTCACAGAACTGTCGTTAAGTTGTGGCAGATAAATACGCCTTAATAAAATTAAATTTCCAGTGTTCTGAAATATTTTCCTACCTATAAAATCTTCCAACACGAATTAACTGTGCATGAGCACAAGAAGGATTTCTCAAGTGCACACAGACTGTAATTATCTGCTACCAGACCTGTATAAAACGTTGTATCATTTTGAGTTCATGTTGTTGTCACTGAGAAAAAATGAGATATGAGACAAAAAAAATCACACTTGGTGGAACAACTCTCTGTCTGTGTCATATTGTTACCACCCCCTTGTTCCAATTACTGTATATGAAGGGGAATCAACAACAGTCTGATCATGATGATCATGATGATCAAATGGAATTTACTTCTGCTGCTCACTGTCAGATGTAAGTCACTGCGTGTTCTACGTATTCATTATAATTGGGTAATTTTATGTTACCCAATTATTAAAATATCGACAGATATAAATATCTGTCGATATTTTATTTTTTTGTCTCTGTTAACAATGTCTTCCTGATTTTAGGTCACACTGCAGATCTGATCTTTGGGACAGAAACTGTTGTTGTTGGAGATGAAGTGAAGTTGACATGTGACCATCAGGAATTTAATGAGGTTTTTAAAATATACTGGATCAAACTTGTTCCTGGAGGTTTTTTTTGAAGAGTTGGGAGAAATGAGTTCCTTTAAAAGAGATGTGTTGAATCATCGCACTTCTCACTTTACCTTTGAACGGAAGCCTGGAAACTTTTCTTTGCAGATTAACCAAACCAAGTTCAGTGACAATGGAATTTACTTGTGCATAAAAGTGAAAACCTTTAAAATGACGTTTTTAAAAGGAGTTTATCTGGACATCCAAGGTAACTTTGAGCTTTTATTTATTCCACTCATTTACCATCTTTGAATGTTTGATACCAGGGGTGAACAATAGGGATCTACCAGTACATCTCTATTGGAGTGTTGGTAGATTCTGAACAATAACATGAAGAAATAGAGTGTTTTAAGATGATAGTCATTGGGCTAAAGTGAGAAAAATGTGGGTATTGAGTCAGACAGTATAACATATGGCATATGTTAATGTAGAAAGTTTATATACGTAAATATATTTTTAAATCTAGGTAGATCACTTCAACCTGGTCATTTGAAAAGTAGCTCCTAAGACCAAAAAAGTGCGGACACCCCAAGACCCTTTTCTTCAAAGCTGGTTAATAAAGGTTTTGGACAACTTCTGGGAAACATTGTCTATAAAAATTTTAATTGCCAGCAGTGGTTCTGTGTTCTTAAGGATTTTACATAAAGAGGTTTCAAATTTGAAGAAATTCGCAAAACGATTAAATGTTTTATTAAAACTGAAAGCATCAAAAACACAGACATGATTTTTTTTGTCTAGAATAATAAAAAAAATGAATTCCCAATAGAAATAGTCCAGAAAATGAAACCAAGTGATACAATACAGGAACAAGCAGGGAGATACTACACCTAAATTCAATGACTGAACCAGAGCACCCCTGCACTAACATAAAAATTTCCCATGAATTTATCACAATTTTGGTTCGTACTTTCCAGAACCAGAAGACAATGACCATACAGACCCTCCACCTGCTCCAAAAGAACCCTTGAATCTACAGTGTTCCATCGTTTCTAACTCTAAGAGGGAATCCTGTCCCAGAATTCCCAGTGTGCACTGGTTCAGAGGTGGATCTCCTGGAGCTCGTCCTAGTTTTGTTTATGTTCCTGGAGGCAGCAGTGAAGAATGTGGAAACAACACAGTGGATGAAGATGATCCTCCTCAGAAATGTCTCTACAACTTCTGTAAGGACGTCAGTTCTTCTGATACAGAGAGTTACTACTGTGCTGTGGCCACATGTGGACAGATTTTATTTGGACGAGCAACAAGACACAACAATGAAGGTAACTGTGAATTGAAGGACTGTTTTTTTTTATTATGAAAAATGTCCATGTCAAAATATATATAGATAATAGAATAGAAAATACTTCATTTGTTTTTCGTTTACTAATCATTTTATCCTTTGTGATTTCAGAATTTAGACAAAAGAAAGACACTGTTCAGAATATCTTGGTTGCTGTGATTTCTATAAGTCTGGTGTTGAATGTCTTCCTTATTTATTTCTTTCTGAAGAATGGCGTTAATAAAAAGTACAGAGGTAAGATCACTTTCTTTTGATTCTGTCAACATGTTTTTTTTTTAAGAAATTCACTATATTCTTTCTTTGATTTGTTTGAAAGCTCTGCCGACTGAAGGAGTCTACAGTAGTCAACAATGTCAGCAGGTCAGAATCATATATATGATCACATATCTCATCTCAGTTAAAGAGAATATTCGTCTCCTAACATTGTTTTTCCTCATGTCCTTAGACTGACGACTCATTGGTTTATTGCTCACCACGCTTCAGCAGCAGGAATGAACTGAACGACAGACAGTTGGAAGAAGAGACCGTCTATTCTCATGTCAGGACTACTGCAAGAAAATAGTCCAAGGCTGATGAAACAACTTCTGATCCATTAAATCCATGTATATGTGTTGTTTGTTGGTGTATTCCAGCATCTCCAGCATCTTTTTTATCTGCCTGACCCTTCTATAACCCAAACAGGCTGATGCAAAGATTACAAAATAAAACGGGAATTGTCCTTATAGGCATACTGTTCAATACTAAACCCATGGATGCACTTGTTTGAAAACCATGATGCATTGGTTTACATTCCTCCCACTAGAGTGGCCAGCCCATAGACAAACATACATTCATTCACACATGTCATGTAAACATTTGTTAAAAAGAAAAGATTTTAATGTCTCCAAGGTATCATTAGTTCTTACTTTTTTGTTATTACCAGATTTTCCCAAAAAAAGACAATCATTTTGTCTTTTTAACCTGTATTTCAAAGGTTCATGGGCAGAAGGAGCCAACAGTGATCAACCATGTCAGCAGGTGAGGGTTATATTATATTTTTTTAACCACTGTAAAATGTAAATACAAATTTGGAAAACTTTTCTTTGCAATTCCTCAGGTGGAGTGGTCACTGATTGTTAGCTATTGTTCGTCAACCTTCAACAGGAAGAACGCTGTTTATATCAAACAGTTGGAGACAGAGACAGTCTATTCTCCTGTCAGGACGACTCCAAGAAAATGATACAACCTGAACCAACCAACAAAAAAATAAATCAAATATCGACTCAAATGGGCATTTGTAGTAGCATCAATGACCCAAATTTTGGATGGATGGTTGGTGGTCTTAACTTTTACAAGTTTGAGCTTCCTTATCGTTGAGTTTTAATTAGGGGTGACCGTTACACCGGCCCACTGATAAAAATCAGGCCCATATCAGCATAATTTTTAATATCGGAACATATCGGTATGGGTTTCTCCACTGATATTCAAAGTCTGATACTGGAAAGCCGTGTTCTTGGCAAATACGCCGGACTTCCTCATGGTGTACCGAGTCAGTACAACTGACACTCTGTGACTCACATCAATGTGTCATTTCTCTATAACTTACATTGAAGTAGTGTGTTTGTTTATGGAATGGCTTTAGTCTGGTATCACACTAATTCAGGGGAAATTAGCTGCCTATATCGGTATCAGTTCATATCTGTATCGAGAATGAAGTGTTTGTCTTTATCGGTTGATATTGGTATTAATAAATGTCCCTATGTCAGTAAATATTCCTAGTTTTAATGCTGTCCCCCCTAATGTGGGCAGTGATAAACGGGCAATGTGCTACAATGTACTCTTGTGTTTTTTGTTTTTTTTTTAAAAAAAGACAATTCCACATTGCTTCTACAAATATACACCAAATAAATAATTCTTAAACAGTGACATTGAGATCGCATCGTTCTTAAAATGAATATGATTTAGTTGCCTTACACATTGTGCATTGAAGGTTCTAAAGTTGCGGTTTTGTCACGGTTCGTAGTTCACTCTATTGGTTGGAGCTGAGGTATTAGTTTCCATGCACTAAGCTGGTGTTGGTTGACAGTTGTGTTTCCAGCAATGCGTCAATGCAGAGAGAGTAAAATAAAAGAGAGATGATTGTAGATTTTTATAGCAACAACGTGATGTGATCTTTTTGTGTGTTTAACCACAGATATGCTTTTTTGGTTGGTTGGTTTTCTGGTCTTACATCTACTACATCTTATTACACACATTATACATCTGAAGGTTCTTCTCAAGTTTAAAAAAAAATGAGGTAGTGGTGGCCTAGTGGTTCAGGAACCCGACTGGGGTCCGGAGGGTTCCAGGTTTAAATCCACCAACTGCCAGGTTATCACTGAGGTCCACTGAGCATGGCTCGGGAGCTTTTATTTACATCAAATGATAAAAATATTTGTTAATGTCAACTTCTTCATATATCGAACACAGTCCGCTGAAAAATTCTGAAAAGGTAATCTGCCGTTGAGACCTAACAGTGTTGCTTGAACACTGATGTAAAAGCTTAGGGACTTCCTGTGATTGAAAAACCTCATAGTGGTCGACAGCTTCCTGTTCCTCTTTTTCTTCTCATAATTGTACTTAAAACTCATTTTGACACAGTGCAGAGCTAGAACGTTAAGACGATTATATATATATATATATATATATATATATATATATATATGCATATCTTGGATGCTACATATTCAATTAGTCTGAATTTCCTATTTATTTTATGAGAAAAGAGACAATTTATCTGTCAACTTAAACGTTGGCATTTAAAAAAAATACTATATTCTGTCTTTTTTATTATTATTTGAAAGGCTCTGCTGTAATCAGCAGTTCAGAATGGTGTACTTTTTTTTTTTTTTTTTTTAATCATGTCCTCCAGCTCAGGCCATACTCACTGCAACACTCACTTCCTGTTCTTGGTGAGGTTAGTTTGACACTAGCTGGAGGTGTGACCTGAAGAAGAGACCTCCACCAGCACATTGTGGGAGTTGACTAAACCTTGAACTGCTTTGGTGAAATAATTACTTTTCTCACAATGTGCTTGTAAATTAAAACTTACAAGCACATAAAATTACAATAATAAGTGAATGGGAGTTGAAATATTGTCTATAAAGCAAGGTTGTTTTTCTCAGTGTGTACGTTGCAAGAGTAAAACAAGGATTGATTAAAGAATAATTTTCACAAATTAACATGTTTTTAGTGCATCTTTACTTTGAAATGTGAGATAAATAGTTTTCTTTTTTGATATGGAGGTGGCATTTAAAATAAAAGTTAATATTCTCAACAAAGTTTTGACTCTAAATAAAACCTTGTTTGTGTATAATTGAACATAGACTGGACTTACTTTTGGAGTTTTATTCTTCAATTGATGAACTTTATCAGGTTCTGGTTGGTGTAAGAGGGAATTCTAGTAGTTCAGCTCCTCCAGACCAGTGGGTGTCTTGTTGGGTGTCTGCACTGTAATAAAGTTTTAGCGTAATACTCTCATACTCCTCCAGCTGGAGGCAGCAGAGACTGTGAATGCCTGTGCAAACAATAACGTTATTGCTACGTGACCGCACGACACGTGTCAGTGACACGTGACCGCAAAATGAGCAAGTGACAGTGATGGAGAAGTTTATGAGAAGGGGTCCAGGGTCCTTCCGAAAAGGACCCTGGACATAATTCTGATGAAAGATCTAGTATGAGAAGTCGACAAAAGAAAAACCACAGACTCCTTTTTTGTAAACAGTGAGCTGTTGTATTGTAGTTGTGGGATTACTGTTGTAAATAACACCATTGATTTACCTAATTTAGCCCCTCTGTTGTCTTCAGGAAGTCTGCTGCAGTAAGTAATCAAAAAAGACATAGAAGACAAATGAACAATTTTTAAGAAAGCAATGTATGTACCTTCACTCCAGGGATCAAGAGATTCCTAGAGAGATCACACTCTCTAACCTCCCAGGGAAGTTAACTCTAGGGTACTGAAGAAGACAATTCAGATTTAAGCGGTAAAATATGGTCTTTGTCCTGGTCGTGGAACCCTGGACCAGCTCCATACCCTCCACAGTGTTCGTGTGTTCAAATAAAAACCACATAGGCTGCATCACCTCCAAGACAGAACTAGTCAGTGATGGTGGTTTTCACTGGTCAGGAAACTGCTCTGTTCGCACTCTTTACACGGAGTGTGAACAGAGCACAGTTTCCTGAGTTAAAAATAACTTCTATTTAAAAGTTTCCATTTATAGCTGACTGAAATAGAACAAGCAGCCTTTATACAAAAAACAGCACACGGGTAATATATATGGAGGCTTATTACCTGCCATTTATCAGGCATATTTGACCAATATATACAGTTGTTATTTTCTGAAAAAAAATGTTCAATGGTGGGGAGGGAGGGCGCGCGGATTGTTTTCTTCTCGCTGGGGGGGGGCGTAAAAGAAAATAATTGAGAAGCACTGCCCTATGGAGAGGCCCAAGGACAGCATTGGAGGTGGGTGATAGAGGTGTCTCAGGCTCCTCTCGTTTAAACACAGTCTTTGCCATGTTCAAACCATCTGACCTCTGTCTATAATGCACAGCTTCTAACAGGTACCTCTTCTTCTCAGCTGGAGGTGGACTAATGAGTCCTGGCCTGACAGAAGGCAGCATAAACATGCCTTCAGAATGACCTAATTTCAGGTTACCTAGAGTATTGCTAAGTATATTGCTACCATACTCTCTCCATTGGTGTGTGACACCAACACTCACCATATGAGAACATTAATGGAATTAATGAGCGGCATCCACATATTAAGGCTCTCTCAATTAAGCACAGATAACAGGATCAATGTTAAATTCAAAGAAGTCTTGCATTGCATGCTTCACTCCGAGGGAGTAAGAACAACTCTTGAATGTCTATAAGGAGTTTTTTTTTAAAAACTTGGAACCGCAGAAGACTGGAGAAAAACTTACCAGAGAAATAAAGCACCAAATCAGAGGAAACAAGTGAGTATTGGTGAGAAAGGCACTTGTGCAATCAATGACAATGAAATCCTTAGTATGTAAAAATTAAGATTTTAAAACTCTGAAATTTCTCTAGCACCTCGTGTGTGTGTGTGTTCCACGTCACACCATTCAAAATTTTAATCCAGGTTTAGGAAATTTAGACTAGATGCAAAAATATTGAACGAACAAGCAAGCAAGGGAATCTGCATCACGTAGGTTCTGCTGAATCCGTTCAATGTTATTCAGAGGATGATGGTGGCAACCCCAACTGGGGAGCATTGTGCTGTGGTTATATCTATCTATAAATTCTCTCCATCTATAATGTCTGCTTGGTATGTGGATTATACTGTATATATGGTATATATACAGGTATATATGTATAGGGAAGATGTGAGAAATGGTTTGTAATTATTATGCTGATGTTGTTGTTGATGTCTTCACAGAGTACTGCTGGATGTGTGTGTTTCAACTAAACAGCAACGTTCCGACAATGACAACACGTAATTTCCCTGATACATTTTCAGTAAGACAGCTGTTGTAAGAGGGCAAAAGTGCACTTTCGTGCAATGAGCATTGATTCTGAGCTACTGTAGTAACTGAAGAGAATAGCACATCTATTACAGGGCTGATAGTATGTGAAAATACCCGACCGTTAACGTACAAGACCGGTGCAGAGTCACCAATGAGAACCCCGTCCAGTCTAATGGGGCAGGATACATTTCTCTGACTAAACAAGGCCACAGCTTTGGTTGGCACACCACCACCATTTTGAGAAGGCTGTAAAGGTATTCCTGAAAGTGGTAGGGGGTCTGTATATATAATTCAAAATAAACATCTATCTATGTAACTATACTATTGATTTCTTTCAGGTCAAATGTAGTTTCTAATCGATCTAGAAATCCATTCTTTAGGAGTTATTTTATGCACAGTTTTCCACCAGGACCTGCAGCAGTCAGGGCTGCAGTTTCTGCTCATTCATAGGACATTGACAATGTATGCACGAATGTGTAAATATATTTTTGTGGGTTATTATTATATCAGGAAGGTTTCATAATAGTAATTTGACATTATAAGCGACATTGGTACAGTCAAATGCAATAGCATGTTAAAAATAAGTATTTTATCATACATTATCTGTTAAGAAACACTGCAGTGTCAGAAAACCACTGTCTAAAAGATGAAAGGACATTTCTTGATGTCTCCACTCCTGTTTTTTTAGGGTGTTTGTCATGTGGCTCTAAGTGGCCAATCATATTACACTGATTTTGTTACCGCCCTCTATGTAACAGTATAAAACAGATACATAATGCAGAGATAGCAGATCTTCCAATAGCCAACGATGTTTCAAAGAAAAGTGACGATCACTTTTCATTTCGTTTTGTGGCTCATCTCAGAATGTAAGTCGAACTTCATTTGGAGTTTTGTCTATGTCTTCAACATATTTATATTTAATAGATATTCTGTGATGTATTGATTGATTATGATCTTTCATACTGCTGTCATTGTGTTTTACTAAACAGTCATATTTGGAGTTTTCTGTCTCTATTAATAATGTCTGTCTTTAGGTTGCTTTGCAGATCTGATATTCGAGACAAAAACTGTTGTCATTGGAACAGGAATGAATTTGACATGTGTCCATCAGAGGGCAAATGCTGAGTCTCTAATATTCTGGATCAGAATTGTTTCTGGAGGTTTTCCTAAAGTGTTGGGATTAACAAAGTCCAATGATGGAAGAGTTTTTGAACAACACAACTCCCACGTTACCTTCAAACATGAGTCTGGAGTCTTCCATCTGTACATGAAGCAAACCACGTTTAGGGATAATGGAATTTACTTGTGCATACAAGTGGAAGGAATCTATGTGAACTTTTTGGAAGGAGTTTATCTGGATATTAAAGGTAAATTCAATAATTATTGTCATTGAATACATTTTGGTACAAACTCAGAAATAGAAAACCTACTTGGGATTGAAATTTTGGGATTGATTTATTATATATATATTTTTTTTGTCATGGCAGTAGGTTAGTATTTTTAAAGAAGCGTAGTTAAAATAAAGAATATTGACTTTCCCCTTTGCATTTTGGTATACACCATTCAGCCTGGCATTAAATTCTTATCCCAGGAGTTTATTTATAAATAAAAGGAAAATTTTGCAAACGCAACACATTACAGGAGCATGGCCAAAACCAAATTAGTTAGTAAAAGAAAAACTTTAAATGGATTCCATTAACAAATTGAATTTCAAAATAATTACATTTCAAAGAATTTTGATAGAATTTGGTTTGTACATTCCAGGACCAGAGGACAACACTGATGCAACCCTTTCTCCTGGTCCAAAAGAACCCTTCAATATGCAGTGTTCCATTAATTTAGGCTCCAAGAAGAAATCCTGTCCCAGAATACCCTGTTTGCACTGGTTCAGAGGTGGTTCTCCTGATGCTCTTTCTAGTTTTGTTTATGTTCCTGGAGAATGTGGAAACAACACAGTGGATGAAAATAATACTCTTCAGAAACATCTCTCCAACCTCTGTAGGGACGTAAGTTCTTCTGATAAAGAAAGTTACTACTGCGCTGTGGCCACACGTGGAAAGATTTTATTGGGACGAGCAACAAGACAGAACAATGAAGGTAACTGTAAACTGATGGACTGGATTGTCACTATACTTGAAAATCATTAAATTGATTAACTATATATATATATATATATATATAAAGAAATTGAAGCCTTCTCGACCTCACTGCTGCAATCGAGGTGAAGCTACAGCCGCTTTCAGCCCCACAGGAGTTCCCGATGAAACAGAGCCAAATACAATCATCAGTCATAAATGCAAATGTCATGTTTATGTCTGTGTTCTTTACAGAACTCTTAACCCAGTATGACAAGGGAGAACTGTGAATGTCGTGTAAATAGAAATATAATAATTATAAGGCAGAGAATAAGAAGAGATTATAAATGGAGAACAATCTTAGCTCACTGCTGTGAGGGATTCACAATAACCTAATGATAATATAGGAGGGTATAAAATGGCTGAAATACATTGTAAATATTTTTACTTTTGTTAACACGGATATTATAGTACATCCGTTGCGCTGATGACAGAGTACTAATATCTAACAGAAAGGAAAGATGGTTGGGGCCACCACTGCTGCTCTCTATATTTCAATATTGTGTCAAAGAAAAGTATATAAAGTGTAATCATGATACTATAATCATTGCAATACCATTATCATACAAAATTTTATAATGTATTGATAAGTGTTTCTATCATTTGCTCTTCATGTTGTGTTGTATATATAATTTTTTTTTTCTTTATTTTGTTTGTTTTCAGAAATTGTGCTGCTCAAACAAAGGACAATTACTCTTCAATATACCTTGGTTGCCGTTATTTTTATAAGTCTGATGGTGATTTCCATCCTTGTTTATTTTATGAAGAAGAAAATGTGTAAACATCAACAAGGTATGGCCAGTGTCTGTTCTTTTACCACTAAGTAAGTCATTTGTAACTGTGTAATGCATTTAAAAACTCACTATATTCTGTCTTTGGTTTATTCAAAAAGCTCTGCCGACTGAAGGAGTCTACAGTAGTCAACAATGTCAGCAGGTCAGAATCATGTTTCTTTTTTTTTTCAACATATTTCATGTTTGTAAAATGGAAGATTTGTCTCCTAACAACATTTTTCCTCATTTCCTTAGACTGAGGACTCGTTAGTTTATTGCTCACCACGCTTCAGCAGCACGAATGACATGAATGGCAGACAGTTGGAAGAAGAGACCGTCTATTCTCATGTCAGGACTACTGCAAGAAAATAATCAAAGACTAAAAGAACAATTCACGGACAACATCATTCACTGTACATGCTGTTATCCGTTAGTTCATTCAAGCAGTTCTCAAACTTTTATCTATGCAGTCCATTCTATATCCCAAGCAGGTTGATGGAAACATAATTCTAAAGTAGGCAGCAGTGATAACTAAGCAGTTAAGGAAGTGGTTTTAGTTTAGCAACACTTCAGGTCCAAATCCCCCAACAGCCAGGGTGCCTCTGAGGTGTTCTCATCATAGCAGCGTTCAGACCTCCATAACTTGCAGTAGCCCCAGTCCTGACTGTTAACCATGGACATGTCTTGTAGATCATGCTGCTGTTGAACATCCTGAACAATCTTCATCAGTCTACGGATCCTTACCATGTGTTAGCCAATGGTCTCAGTCAGCTTGTCAGCCACACTCACTTCCTGTTCTTCATGAAGCTGCTCTAACACTTGCTGGAGGTGTGACCTGAAGTAAAGACTTACACCAACACATGGTAGGAGTTGACATGGTATTTTTAAGCTCAGGCTGCTCTGCTGAAACAACTGCTTTTGACCAATGTGCTTAAATAACAAACATATTACAAACAATAAAGAAATAAACATCACTGTAGATGTATACTGTCCACGTGTCCAATTGCAACAGTCACCAAAAATATTTCCACAAATTAAAAGGACATTTTTATTTTGTGAAATATATAATAAATGTTTTGGACTCTAATAGAAAAGAGTAGTATAATATAGTTTTATATTGTCATTATACCTTGGGATGTACAACAAAAATGAGAAAAAGACTTCATAATAAAGATTGCCTGGTGTCCTGGATATATACACAGTATATACCACTCTTCTTCCATTTGTTTTTGTAGGATCCTGACATGGTCAAAAACTACATAAATGATATAGTTTTATTTTTATGAATAGTCACAATATATTTGTTAGTCACATATACAATTTGCAAAAACTGCCTTTCCTCCTGTGCAGGAACATTCCTTTAAAAGAAAAAAAAAAAAAAAAAAAAAAAAAAAGCACCAATGAGGTGAACATTGGAAGACCATGGAAAAACAACCGTGGTTGATGACAGAAGAATTGTTTCCCTGTTGAAGAAAACACATTTTACTACAGTTGACTTGCTTAAGAAACTGACCAGGACGTAGGGGAATGTGTGTCAAAAAAAATGATGAGGGGACTTCACCAGAGTGAATACAACCAATGGTGAGCCTGGAAAATGCAGATTAGACTTTGTCAAACAACATCTAAAAAAACCCTTCACCGCCCTGTCGTGGGCATGTATGACTGCCCTTGTATTGATTACTTGCAAAAGTCAAAACCTAAACCTAAAATGCTCAAAGGACAAGCATTAACTTATTTCAAACACATTGTAGTGGTGTGAAGGGACTTGAATTATATCAATGTCACAATATTTATGGACCTGACTTTATATTTGCCTTATCATGACACATTACATTCAAAATGATGACTAAATCTTCCTCAGACGGAACCGTTAAATGTTGGGTACTTTTTTTCACGGACCGTTCATTAGGTTGTGGCAGATAAAAAAACCCTTAATAAAATTACATTTTTGGGGTTCTGAAATATTTATATTTATACCTATAAAATCTTCCTACTTGAACGGTGCATACACACAAGGTTACTATCTTGTATCAATGACTCATCAATGCAAACAGTTTAAATCTATGAGCGTAATTTTGAGTTTATTGTTGTTGTCTTCACTGAGAAAATATTTCCTAAGTAAATATAGTTGCATTATTGATGATGGAATCCTAGCCATTCTATTGGTCAGTTCTTTCGTTGATATGGATATGGATCAAGCGGAAGTATATAAAGAAATTGAAGCCTTCTCGACCTCACTGCTGCAATCGAGGTGAAGCTACAGCCGCTTTCAGCCCCACAGGAGTTCCCGATGAAACAGAGCCAAATACAATCACAAGTCATAGATGCAAATGTCATGTTTATGTCTGTGTTCTTTACAGAACTCTTAACCCAGTATGACAAGGGAGAACTGTGAATGTCGTGTAAATAGAAATATAATAATTATAAGGCAGAGAATAAGAAGAGATTATAAATGGAGAACAATCTTAGCTCACTGCTGTGAGGGATTCACAATAACCTAATGATAATATAGGAGGGTATAAAATGGCTGAAATACATTGTAAATATTATAGTACGGATATTATAGTACATCCGTTGCGCTGATGACAGAGTACTAACTTCTAACAGAAAGGAAAGATGGTTGGGGCCACCACTGCTGCTCTCTATATTTCAATATTGTGTCAAAGAAAAGTATATAAAGTGTAATCATGATACTATAATCATTGCAATACCATTATCATACAAAATTTTATAATGTATTGATAAGTGTTTCTATCATTTGCTCTTCATGTTGTATTGGATATTTTTTTTTTTTTTTCTTTATTTTGTTTGTTTTCAGAAATTGTGCTGCTCAAACAAAGGACAATTACTCTTCAATATACCTTGGTTGCCGTTATTTTTATTAGTCTGATGGTGATTTCCATCCTTGTTTATTTTATGAAGAAGAAAATGTGTAAACATCAACAAGGTATGTTCAGTGTCTGTTCTTTTACCACTAAGTAAGTCATTTGTAACTGCAATGCATTTAAA
>JAFBJS010002419.1:11398-49752 GCA_016785265.1 Paraplagusia blochii
TGGGGGGTCGGGGGGGGGGGCGGTTTTGGACAGTCCCAAATTTGGAGCAGGGTTTTGTGAAAAAAAAATGTTGCAGCAATGTGATCGTTGCCACTGCAGCAGCAGCAGCAGCAGCTCTATACTGTCTCCTGTCGTCAAATCCGAAGAATGACGTCAAAAGTATGAGGAAGTTAACATATGGGAATGCCCGGAAACATTCTAGAAATATATAAAGTACACTGGAAGTGAACGAGTTTACGTCTAATGTCGCTCCAAGTGGCGCAGCGTCGCTGCTTCATGGTTTCTCTGTCTTTTGGCTGGGACTGAGAACAGTTGACAGAAGGTAATCCCCACCATGTGAGGCCTCGGCCCCACTTTGGAGGCGGAGTGTGAATCATTCAAATCTGCCGGTGCTATAAAAAGAGGAGAAGTTCCAAGAAAGCCAACTTCAATCCACAAGATTACGCACAGCGCCGCCTGGTCCGGAGCCGTCATCGCCACGATGACGACGGTGTTGTTAATGATGATGGTGAATGTCATGAAAGCCCTGAAAAACGCCATAGTGTGTGTGGTCCTGGTGCCCCGCTTCCTGCTGACAGCGGTCATGTTCTGGCTGCTGGACTTTATTTGCATCAGGAAACGGATTTTCCTCACGGTGAAGGAGCAGGAGGTGGATGTCATCGATCCCCCTCTCTGCATATCCGACTCCAACCGCTTCTTCACCCTGGAGTCCCTCAAGGCGGTGTGGCACGGCCACAAGCTGGACTTTCTGAAAGCCGCACATCTGGGCAGCGGGGCTCCCAACACCGAAGTGGTCCAGCTGGACGACCAGAGGCGCAGCCGCATCCTGGACTACGCCAGGGATAAGAGACCGCTCATCCTCAACTTTGGCAGCTGCACCTGACCGCCGTTCATGGCGCGGCTCAAGGCTTTCCAGGGAGTCGTGCGGCAGAACGCGGACATTGCAGACTCCGTGGTTGTCTATATCGAGGAAGCGCATCCCTCCGACGGCTGGATGAGCACCGACGCGCCCTATCAGATCCCCAGGCACCGGTGTCTGGAGGACCGGCTGAGCGCGGCGCAGCTGATGCGCCTGGAGGTGCCCGGCTGCCCGCTGGTGGTGGACAGCATGGAGAACTCTTCCAACGCTGCGTACGGAGCTTATTTTGACAGACTTTACATCCTGCAGGAGGGGAAGATAGTTTACCAGGGGGGCAGAGGACCTGAGGGATACCGCATCTCGGAGCTCAGAGACTGGCTTAATCAATACAGAGCTCAGCTGGAGGGATCCAGGAATTTAGTTATTCATGTTTAGGTGGGAAATGACATCTTTTTACAAATGCTGTGACGATTTAACAAGCATCCATCTAACAGTGCTGCTGATTTTTTTTTTCCTCTCTCTCTATCCTCACTCCGAACAGACAAACTCCCCGACCTCCACCCCTCATTAATGTGTATTTATTTTCATATGATTGGATCAAATTGATTTCTTCGAGTGTGGAACATCTCTAGACACACGAATGTACTCACTAATGTTGTTTAGAAACCCCTGCCCGCCTGTGATCAAACATTTTCTGTACAGTTTATTTCTGTTTTTTTTTTTTGTTTGTTTTTTTTTTCTGTTGTTGTTTCTTGCGCAAATGTGTCCTGATGGAACGCGTCAGGATCTCGGGCTTTGCGCATCACTGTGTCCCTCAGTATTCCAGTGAAGTTCGGTTCCTAAATGGAATGACATCCAGGGAACCGATACTGATGTTCTCCATACTGGTGTTTACAGTGAAGCTGCTGCTCTCTGTCCTGCACAGCACTGACTCTTTTGTAAACATATATGGCTCCTTTATATGGACCTATTTTTTCATACAATAAAAAAAAATAATTTGGTCTACGTGACACTTCCTTATTCCTAAAACCCAGATTGTGCATGTGTCGTGGGAACTCATGTTTCTGGTATTATCTCTGTTTTGCAAAAACAATCCATAGACTCATCCCCAGGCTTATGGTCCCTTATATGTATATACAGTATACATGAGACTGGAATGGAGGTTTAATTTCCTGTATAACCCTACACAGACCCCACCAGTCACCTCCTGGAGTCCATGGAACATGTATTGTTTCTATCCTGTGGGAGTGGGAGAAAAAACCCAGACATGATTGGAATTTATCCTGTGAATATAAGAGGTAAAAACTTCATCATTTGCCACATGTGAAGGAAGATTATACTCTAGGTCGTCACTATATTCACTATATTTTAGCTTTAATTCCCATATCTATCTATCTATCTATCTATCTATCTATCTATCTATCTATCTATCTATCTATCTGTCTATCTGTCTGTCTGTCTGTCTGTCTGTCTGTCTGTCTGTCACAATTTCTCAGTTTTCGTCTGTCTGTCTGTCTGTCTGTCTGTCTGTCTATGATCATTTCTCAGTTTGTATCTGTCTGTCTGTGCCTGCCTTTCTGTCTCTTTATCCATCCATCTGTCTGTCTATTTGTCTTTGATCATTGCTCAGTTTTCATCTGTCCACCTGCCTGCCCGCCCGCCTGCCTGCCTACCTACCTGTCGGTCTGTCTGTCTGTTTACCTGTCTGCCCATCTATATGTCTATCTGTCTATCTATGATCAATTTTCTGTTTTCATCTCTCTGTCTGCCTGCTTGTCTGCCTGTCTGCCTGTCTGTCTGTCTGTCTGGCTCTTAATGATCATTTCTCGGTTTTTGTCTGTCTATTTAACTGTCTGTCCATCTACATGTCTATCTGTTTATCAATGATAATTTTTCTGTTTTCATCTCTCTCTCTGTCTGTCTGTCTCTCTGACTGCCTGTCTGTCTGCCTGTCTGTCTTTCCTATGTCTATTCTCCTTAATCTATTTACCACATTTTTGTTTCAGTTAAAATGCCCAAAACCCCATCGCTCACCACTCTTGGATCGATATCCTCTGAATGGTTGGGGATGTTGTTTCTATCCAGGTCAGACAACACACGAAAAAAACCCAGTTAGGATTATAACAAAAAAGGAGCCAAAAGGTTGGAAGAAGTAGGACACTGGTGCTAAAAAAAAATTAGAATAGAAGAATTAAATATATTGGTAGAAAAGCGCGGAAAATTATATTAACGTCTATATAAAAGGAAAAAAAAAACAAGACAAAAATTAAAAAAACATATAGTTTGCAAATATATTGATAAGTTGCTGAATATAGGCCAAAATGTATTTAGAAACCCTTTAAATTAGACAAAGCTTATTATCTAATTGCTTGGTAATATTACTGAGCGTTACTGACAGTCAGGTTCAAGTGGACAATAAGTCCCCGAAGACTCCATGACCCTCAAGTCTCTATGTAGGGCAACAGCTAAAAACACAGACATAAATGTGACCAAACAGGATGAGTTCAATATTAAAACAAACAAACAGTCAAAACAGTAGTGAAGAAAACTAAAGTTCAGGTTGTTGTTGTTGTTGAATGAACACAGTGGACACAATGATTTTGGAAATGATTCCAAACCCTCTCAGAACACATTTTCTTCTTCTTCCTCTGGACCATAAAGTTACTGTATATTTCACGTCAGTCATAAACACCTGTCCAGACCTGGAGTCTCTGGACAGACTTTGGACAGGCCTGCTGTAGACTGAAGGATCGGCCATCACCACTCTGTGTTATCAGGGGTTTATAGTTCAGACGCTAAACTTGGACAACAAAAGTCATATCTGCCAAAGATATGAAGTTTCTGAGACTCACTTTCTGAAACATTATTGACTTGTTTTTTTCTATTTTACTTTTGGAACTTGTTGGAAACATTGGAGTGGGTTTTTAGATCAGATCTTCCTGATCTTCATTCTTCAGAGTTTATAAGCTACAGTTAAAAATGTGTCTGCAAAAATGTCACGCTATTGCATATCTGGAAGTTTTCCGTACATTTTCACATCTTCATAATAATCATATTCCATAAAGAAGGAAATTGTGTCGTTGACATGATCATCAATTATCCAGTGTGTATTTGACATCTCTTTATTTTAACTGGAGACCAGCCAGAATTCTATAGGAGAAGGAGACGGGTGAAGAAGTCCATGCCATGCTGCTGGTCAAAGTGCACGAGTCTGAACATCATTTCTCATCATCTGGAACACGTTTAGAAGCGACGGTTTCAAGACAGAAGGGCATCTGTCCTTTTGATATCGTGTTTAAGTTGCAATTAATCCATGTGTGCACTTCTGAAAACAACCCCCCAGCCCCCGCCCCTCCTGGAATTGTCTGAATATATGCATTCTTTTCCCGTGCGATTTTCCATGGAGATCCAGTTCCATCTGTCAGCTGCAGCAAAACAGAGAGAAACCAAAGGGCAAGGGTTGCAGACTGAGTGGGGTTGGGTATGGCCGTGGGGTTAACGTATATAGTAAATATTGTTTCTGTTTTTGTTTTATGACTTGGAGGCAGCCGAGTGTGTCTGCTATAGGGTGTATTTTTCCTTCTCATTGGTCAGTCTGGAGGTGAGGGCCCCTCTCTCAAGGCCATAACTCTGCAAATGAATGTCTAGTGGTGGGAAGCAGAAGGGGCCCCAGCACCAGAGAAGGAACCTAAATCAGCATGTTTCACATTTAACCTTTAACCAGGCCTCAAGTAATTATCTACATACAGTCCACAGGCATGTGATTCTATGACCGTGACAGTATCTGACCTGGATCTGCCGATTTGGACTTTAATACCAAGTCTTTTGTTTTGTTTGTTTTTTTTGTTAGGAGAACTACGCAAAAATGTTTTGAACCCTGTCTGTGATGGACTGATGGCAGTCCTTAGGTTCATTTCTGGACTCGCGGGGAGTCAACAGTTACACAAAGTAACACAGCAGGACATTTGACTGTAGCTGCAACAATAAATGTCGGCCAAACAGTGAAGTGGAATAACACAGCAGCAAAACGGAGAAATGATCTGTTAAGTGGGATTGGCTGCATGTCTCCCTGTCTGCCAATGGTGTGGTCGGGGGAAGAAAGCCGTGAAATTAGAGAGGTGATTTGCTTTTTTTTTTTTTTTGTATAGAAAAATTAATGCAACTATTGTTGGTTTGCATTTGCTACTTGCGGGGAAGTTGGGAGGTTTTCTGAAGTGCAGTGACACAATCAATTAGCAATAATTTGGACAAAAAAGAAAAGGAAGATTTTTATGTATTTGACCAAGACTTTGACGTCCAGAGAACTTGACAAAGTCCATATGTCATCACACCATATGATGTTGACAAGTCTAGGAAAGTTCTAGACTTGCCAGTTCTAGGAGTTCTAGGAAAATTGAAATCAATTTTTCTCAGGGGAGTTGAACAACTTTCCACACCTGCTCTGTTTGAGACCAAACTCATCTGCAGTCATTTGAACTTTCGCGATCGAGTTTAGTCAAATATTGTCATGTTTTGTCCTGATTTTAAACTTGCTCTTTTTGAACTTCTGACACACTTTCCTTCCTCGAAAATTATTGACTAACACACTGACTCCCTGTGGCCATGTTTATCACTGCAGCGGTTCAACTTCAGACCCATTAAGGTGCTGGGTATAAATTACAGGAATATATTGATTTCTTCTCATCGAAATCACATTATTTCTAAAGACCATTAAAGTCATGAAGCATTTTTCATTGAAAATGATCCACAAATAAATTAGTGAACTTTTATTTTTGCAGAGCTTATTGTTGGACACTCTCTGAAAACATTTTATTGATATCCTGACGTGTTATTGATTCAACTAATAGTCAAATAACTTCCCTAAAATCTAAATCTAAATCTTAAAATCCTGTTTGTTAAAACATTTCAGAATCAACTTTTTTTTTTTTGCAATTTTCTTTCGTGTTGAAATAGTGTCATCTTGTGGTCAGAGAGTGAACCTTCAGGAACTTTTACCGTAAAACGGTAAGGAGACAGAGCTTGAGGTGGAGGAGTTAAAGATGCTGAGGTTCTCTTTAGGAGAGACAAGGATGGATAGGATCATAGGGATTAGAGGGACAACACAGACTGGGAGGTTTGGAGAAAAAAAAGAGAAGCCAGATTGAGATGGTTTGGACATGTTCAGAGGAGGGACAGTGGATACATTGGTAGAAGAATGATCCTAGAGATGGAGTTACCAGGTAGGAGACAAAGAGGAGATTGATGGATAGAATAGTCCTTTATTGTCATTGCACCTTGGGGGGTACAACGGAATTGGGGGAGGTAGAGAGGACATGGAGGTAGTTGGAGTCAGAGTAGAAGATACTGAGGACAGGGGGAGATGGAAAATGTTGACTCACTGTGGCAACCCCTGAAAAAGGGTAAAAGAAAAGGAATACATACACAAGTATGATAAATCTAATAAAATATACACAAGTAAAATGAATATAAATTTAGCAGCATTGAGAAAAGGTATATATTCATATATATGTGTATGAAAATGTACATGTTCACAAATTTAAATGAAAACAGTTGCAAAAGTTGTAACAATAATGAAAAACAGTTCCACAGTGGGCAGTGATGCTGCTACCATTGCAGTGTGTGTGTGTGTGTGTGTGTTTGAGATTTTCAGGGCTCTGTTCGTACACTCCTGGGTGTAGATGTCCTGCAGGCAGAGCAGAGACGTTCTACATGTACGTTCTAAACAGCTTATCACTCTGTGCAGCGCTCTCCTTTCCCTGGCTGAGAAGCTTCCATACCAGGCAGTGATATTCCCTGGGAGCACTGACTCTATTGTCGAGGTCTCAAATGTTCACAGCAGCCTTGAGGAGATGTTGAACTTCCTTAGACGTCTGAGAAAGTTCAACCTCCTCCTGGTCGTCTAGACCATGGTGTGTGTGGACCAGGTGAGGTTCTCAGTGATGTGGAGAACAGGGTACTTGTAGTTGGTAACTCTCTCTACTGTAAATTATTGTTTAATGCACACGTCAATTTCAACAAGTTATTCTATATTGTGCATTGTTTGATTGTAGCTTTATATATATATATATATATATTCATAATTCTGTTATTGTTTTATTCTTTGACATTATTATGAATTATTACAATTGCAGGGCTTTGATTTTATCCAGGTTTTGTTCACAGTCATGGCTATAAATTGTACCAATAACTGACAGAATAACTGTGATTTTGGCCAAATGTTTTATTCAAGTACCTCCCTTATTAATATTATTCCATTTATATTCATATTTTATTATTTTCCTTTATTTTTCATGACTGCTAACTCCTTGAGCCTACATAGGAACAGTAAAGTTCATTCATTTGTCTTATCCTCTTATGGGGCCGTGGTGGCCCAGTGGTTAAGCAACGGGTGGGTTCCAAGTTAAGAGTCCCCACTCACTGCCCACTGTTCACTTTGGTGATATTCTTAAAGCAGAGGTCACATTTGGTTGTGTACAGTGGTGTGGATCAAAAAGTCACAAAGCCTTCCCTCCTTATCTGTTATGTTATCTCCTTATCCAAATCACACTTCCTTGGTACAATCAGGACAATGCTATGCTCAAAGCACCTGAGTTGCAGCTGTTGGATTCAAACCTGAAGCCTTGTGGACCCTAGTCTGCTTCCTTAACCGCTGCCACACCATTACATTTCACACACAGTTAATTCAAGAACTGCTTCAGTGCAGCCAGTTTCTGTCAGGTGTCAGAATAAAAAAAGTCAGCCTATTTGGTGTCCTGAGGTCTGGCAGACGGAATAAATAATGTAACATTATCACTGGAGCTGAGGCCGATGCGGTGATCGAGAACAAATATCTGACAACTGTCGGAACGACTTGTTCTGCAAAAGATCCACAGTAACATACAGCACCTTAGGAACCCAGCAGTGAAAAGGAACACCGAGTTTTCATAGAGTACAAACGGTGGGGTGGGTGAAGGAAGGTGGAGGAATGGTGGAGCTCTTTGAATCAAAGCTAAAAAAAGGCGCTGAGACAGTATTATGTTATTGATTTATTAAAGGACATGAGATAATAATAAGTCTCCCAGCAGCCAGGCAGGGATGAGTGATGGTTATTAATGGTCCAGGGCTGCTTCGTTCTCACCAGTTCTCATGCACTGATGTTCATAATGACTGTACGTGTTGGACCTGATTGATGCTTCTGTCATTTACAACAAGACAGTCCAGGTTCAATGTCACAGTCCAGACGAACAATGAAGATATGTACAAAACATCACGTAGAGATTAGACAGGACTTAGAGAACAAACCATAACAATGGTTGAAATAACTTATGAGATTTTTAAGGTGGAGCCTGTGACATGTGTTTTGTGGTATTACAGTTGGAGAGTAATGGATATGACAAACACTAGTTTAAAAATGAGAAACCCCAAAAATAATAAATACACTCTGTAAAACACATGAGATGTCGATGTGTTTTCAAAGAATTTATGAAGGTCAGATGAAAATACATCAAATGTACGTCCTCCATTTACCTCCTTCCTCTTTTTCTTTCAGCCTGTCCCATTTTCAGTGGTTGCCACAGAAAAACATTGTTTTCCTTTTCCTCCCTGTTCTCTTTATCTTATTCTCTGACTCCAATTACCCGACTCCTCACTGCATCCATCAATCTTCTCTTTTCTCCAGTTGTTCCATCCTGTCTGCTCTCTATTCTTCTCCTCTCTTCCACAGTCTCCACTGCTCTGAACAGTTGAACTTCAGTATCTAAAGTCCTCCACCTTCTCCACCTGTGTCCCTGGCGACCTCACCATTCCACTGTTCTCCTTTTCAATCACACGTCTACATGACTGACCTTCATTCCTCTTCTCTCCAGTCCAAACCTCCACCTCTCTAAAGTTCTCTTCTGGCTGTTGCCTGCTGTGACTGCAGATCACAATGTAATTTGCAAACATCATCGTCCATGGAGACTCCTGTCTAACCTCATCTGTCAATCTGTCCATCACCAAAGCAAACTAGTAGGGACTCAGGGTTGATCCTTGATGAAGTCCCACCTCCACCTTAAAGTCCTCTGTCCTTCCAAAAGCACACCTCAGTACTGTTGCACTGTTCTCATACATATCTTGCACCACTCTAACATACTTCTCTGCCACTCCTGACTTCCTCACAAAACCATGTGTCCTCCCTGGGCACACTGTCACCCAGGCCTTTTCTTTGTCCCTCTAATCACCTCATTCCTGATCCTGTCCATCCTTGTCTCTCCCAAAGAGAATCTCAGCATCTTTAACTCCTCCACCTCCAACTCTGTCTCCTGTCTTCTGCCCATTGCTGGTGTCTCCAACCCATACATCATGGCTGCTCTCAGAACATACAGTTAGATAAAAAGCTGAACTTAGCCCCCATTGAGAAAACATCCCTTAAATCTGGTAGCTAAAAATGATACATTCTGGCAAATAAATGATAAAAAAAACAAAATCAAGACAGAAGACATATGTTTAGTTTTCAAACACATCATACATCAACCATCTATAGTTGATTAACTAACTTATAACATCAGAAATAGCATAACATTTTAAAAATGTATATAAAAGGAATTTAAGGTTTATTAGTTTATACTTATGGTAAGATATGGAATATCTAGAACAAGAATACAAAAAATACTCCTGAAATATGACTTATTAAAGTCTTTTCTAATATAATTCCTTTTAATAATAAAGTAAAATAAATGCCTTTAATTTCAGTCATTTTTTTCACTTCTGGATAAATTGTAATTATTTGGGAAGGCATCTCTCTTCTCATCGGTACCTGAGTTTAATGACACAGTAAATCAGACGCAGAATAGACGTTTAATCCTCTCACTAATTAAAAATGCCGGAGTGAGCCAGTGCTGCATGGAGCCAGGAACATCACGGCAGTATTTTGTTGCTCGTAAAAATTAATATTTGTTCCATACAGAAAAAAAATAAGGGATCTTCAAATCAACCTGTTTGTTTTTCTCTTTCAACCTGCTCACCTTGTAAAGTCAGTCTGCTATTGTTGGAATACCTTTAATCCAGGGCTGATTGCATCGGTCGGCTGATATTATCAACTCCACATTAACGTTACTGTGTTCTGTCAGTGAGATTGTTATTGCTTTTTTTCTCTGTTAATGAAAATCCAATAACATAAAGCTGAGTTCTGACTCAGTTTTCCTCAATTTTAGGTTCAAACAGCTGCATCAATTGGTATTGGTTGATATTGAATCTTAAAATCAGGTATAAAGGTTATATCAGACATATCTTGTCTTTTTGTTAAATGTTTTAAAATCTATGTATTCACTGTTTTGTTCTGTTCGGTATCTCACATAACTATCACCTGCATTTTTCCTCTGCAATGTTTGGTTGCATCAAGGAAACAGAATTGGGTCTGCAGGGCGTCAGGTTCTAATCCACCCGCTGCCAGGTTTTCACTGAGGTGCAAACCAATGTCCAGACCCACATAACCTCCAGTGGACACAACACCTCAGAGGTGGTGGAAGTACTTCTACTAATTTTACTTTACTTCAAGCAGAGTATAATCAGGCACAAATGTCAAGTCAAAAGAACAACAAGAGCAGGGCCAAAAAAATAATTACAAGCTATAAAACCTGAAAGTGTGGCAGAAATACTGGTCCATTATACCTTTATTTTGTAATTTACTCATAATCTCTATTGAATTGGGTCTAAAGGTTTGTTGGTTATAAAGTGTGGGTGCCCAGAAAAAAGTTTGTGAAACACTTATAACTGTACTTTGTCATAGATTGGTTTTGTGGACCTCTGTGTGTGCAATGTATCAGCTCCAACCATCTGAAGTGAAGGGAAAGGTTTACAGGACAGTTGTGTTTGGACATGTTCCGAGGAGGGACAGTGGATACATTGGTAGAATAATTATCCTAGAGATGGAGCTACCAGGTAAGAGACAAAGAGGAGATTGATGGGTGCAGTGAGGGAGGACATGGAGGTAGTTGGAGTCAGAGTAGAAGATACAGAGGACAGGGGGAGATTGAAAATCTATGATGTGTTGTGGCAACACCTGAAGAAGCTGAAAGGAGACCAGAGGGCATACCAAAGGGCGTAACCTTCTGCTACCACACGGGGGAGACAGAGACTGTTATCCTACATGTCAACCCCGTGGCTGTATTTTGTGCTTGTTTTGATTAAGCAGTAATAACCGAGCTGCTGCTGCGAGGTATTCGTGAAGGTGGAGCAGAGATGAGGGCAGAGGAGCAGATGCTGCGCTGATGCCACAGCAGGCAGGTGTCGGAGTACAACATGTGAGCATGTGCTGTGAAAACCCATAAAGCCCGCGAGACACTGATGAAATGAGCAGGTATAAAGATTTTTCTGGCTTTGCCCAAAGCAGTAGAACGAGATACAGAGAACACACACACACAGGATTTTTAATATCCTGCAGAGGACACTGGAGACACAATGTGATGTTAAGAAAAGATTAAATACAAGAAAAAAACCAAGGCCGCTATAGTGAGAAAAACATTTCAATATGTCATATATTTTTATAATGGGACAAGAAGATGAAATGAAATACAGCATTTGGTCCACAACGGGTGTAGAGGTACATTCACTGTCATTGGATTTCACTGCAAGACATGAAACATTAAAAACACGGTCGTACTGTTATGTCAAGTTTGAACTGATGGACAGGTTTTTATAAATATAATACTGTGTGATCTGAACACATTCTTCTGTCAACAAATATCAAATAGTATCATTTAAATGAGCAGGAACACATTTTTGTACATTATTTCTTCAAGGAAATCATTTTCCAAGTGTTTTTAAACAGAGCTTGTAATTGAGACTAAGTTATGTGTTTCAGGATTGGGCTATGATCAGAGCACCTCAGTGGCAACCTGGCAGCTGGTGGAATCGAACCTTAAGCCTTGCAGACACAAATCTGCTTCCCTAACCGCTAAGCCTGCCGACGTTTCCTATATCCTTTCCAAAGACATACCTTTGACTGTAAGCAAAAATATTTTTCCCTTTGACCACAGGTCCCAAGTACGTGTGTTAGGGGCGTTTTTAACAGCAGGGGTTCTGCTCCCTAATTTGTCATTTTTGTTCAGATCACCTGCTATTATTTTTGTGAAATCAACAAATTCCCTCAGCAAACTTTTATCATATATACCAGGTGAAACTGACCCTTGGCTTTGGGTTAACTTTAATTACTTCCTACTGAAATTTGTATCATGGGTTCCTGTTTGTCGTGAGTACAGCTGAGAGAATAACTAATAGTATAATAAGTCAATAAGTATTATGGTGGGTAATAATTTAAATGTTTAATGTTGAGAAACAATTTTATTTCTGTATGTAAAGTGCAATAAATAATAAAAAGGTGAGTATGTCTGTATAAAAACACTTTTGAAGAAAGTCAGTGGGGTTAATAATTGTCTTCCATTGGGAAAAATCAATAAATGGGGAAAAAAAACAAAAATCCCACTAATAGTCAATTATCAAAGCACCATTAATACACCAAAAATGAGAACCACATATATTTCAAGATCTTGATCTATATGTTTTATATACAACAATGTTTTACTTTTCTGTTCTTTTGGGTCCAGAATGGTTCATCACTGTGTTTAAACCAACATGCTCCAGTATTACCACACAAAATAAATCCAATAATAAAAAAAAACAGAAAATGTTTGTCCAAAGAGCTACAATTCATCAATTTCTGAGAAAAAAAAATGTTTTTGTCCTAATTAACATCCTTTATTTGAAGTATTTACAGCAGTATTGTTACCAGACAAACAGGTAAAAGTGCTTTTTGTGTATGTTGAACATTAAAGAAAAACATACTTTTACAATCCAGAGTCAGATTTGACCACAGATTCAAAAATGTGAGTAGATAAACTCCAAGGTCCAGACTTCATGTTATTTACACAACTGTACAGTCACAATATTTTTGGCCTTTGTTGCTTTTATTCAACATTTCCAGAAGCCAGTCAGTCATCGCAGGAGGAGCCTGGATCAGATGGAGGTGTAGTTTCTCCCAAAGCTGGTGAGTCTAATCTTCTCCGGCAGGATGATATTTACCGAGTGCTCCATCTCCTCCTGGTTGGTGCCTCCAGCTTCTCTCAGCAGGTGTTCCCTTTGCTGACGTACCAGCTGGCTGTACTTGGCATTTGCCATCCATGTCTCACAGCGTCCGAAAAACACGATGCCCGTGGTTCCCAGGATGACGAGGCAGGTGAGCAGAGCCAGGATGCCGAAGCAAATGAGTTGACCCTGAGTGACCAGGACCCCCGGGGAGTGGACGGTCTCCTTCAGGGTGATCTTCAGCAGATCTCTTTCAGGAGGTCTCAGCAGCCTGTGGAAGGCGTGAGCAGGGAGGGAGTAATGCTGTGGGGTCAGGGCATACGGCCTGTGGTCAGCGGGCCTGGTGCCGCCCAGCCTGACCCTGCTGCGCGGTCTGTGCTGCAGGGAACAGGTGGGACCTGTCAAACCTTTTGGACAAATGCAATGAAAAGTTCCGTCAGCCTCACCGATACACGTGCTCCCATTGGAGCAGGGCTGACCAGCGCAGGGTGACAGACTGGTGGTGTCGTTGCAGGTGAACCCAGTGAAGCCCTGCGGACAGGAGCAGGTGAAGGCCAGGCCGTGGTTGGTGCAGTTGCCTCCATTGAGGCAGGGGTTGGATAGGCAGCTGTCAGAGTTGGTCTCACACAAGTCTCCCGAAAATCCAGGAGGACACACACAGGAGGAGAAGGCTGCAGATCCACTCAGCTCAGTGCATGTCCCACCGTTCAGACAAGTAGAGCTGAAGGACAGAACGACACAGAGTGAGCACGGAAGATAACAATGACTGTCTGACTATACTGAAGAGTACCCCGGTCACCGGTCCATTGACTGGTAATAGTCAGTAGGCCCACTGGTCTTGTCTTTTACTTACATGAAATCCCCAGGTGGCAAAATGGACAAAAAAGCGTCTTTAGAAAGTTGTTTTGCGCAGTCTTATAGAGCTAAAGAGGAGACTAAAGAAGAGACTACGTCCTCAATGAAAATAAAAGCTGCATTGAATTGAGAATTAAAGAACTCCTACATTATTTATTCTGATGTTGTTCTGATGCACCAAGGACACACTGTTTAACACAAGGCAAAGAACCCTTCAACGTTGCTTCGTCACTTGGAGACCAAGTGATAAAAAAAAACAAAGCAATAATACGAGGACGCTGCTAATCACATGGCATACACAGCTTAATAATGGGGGCACTACACTACACCAGAATTCATATTTCCATTAATCTGACAAAACCACAGCTTTGAACCAGTCCAAAAAAACCCCGCAAAGTTTGGCATTTTGCTTGGAACAGAAATGAAACCTGAAACATTATAATTTTAATTTCATCATAGAATCACTAAAAAAAATGGCATGAGTTAATAGTAGTTTTATTTTGTTCTTTGAAAATCCTGTCATTGGTCTCATGGTCTATAGTAGCCTACAATGACCTGATGAGGTTGACGTCCTGTGACGTTCACTGACTGAATGGAGAGAGTGGGTGGACCATCAGACTATATGGGGAGGACTGACTACCAACTACTGTCACATCTAAAAGACAACCATAAGAGGTGAATATTGGAGTCTGTCAATGTGGAAAATGTTAGTTTCAGACATGATATCAATATTATATTTGTCCATGTTAATGATGGACTGGTCAACATTGAAGATTGCAAATGGGTAGAAATGCATTATCAACAGTCTGTCTAGTTAGCCTGCAGTATTTCTTTGCTAAAGCACAAACACATGCATTCTATATATTTGACGCTTCTTGTGTTTAGATGGGAAGACATTTTGAAAATCCAATGCAACAATCTTCTTTCAGTTTGTCCCTTTTTCTTTTTTTGGCCAAAGTTTTACACCAGATGCACTTCCTGATGCAACCCTCACCATTTATGCAAGCTTGGGACCGACACTGATATATATATATATATATAAATATATATATATATATATACATATATATATACTTTTTGTTCGGGACCAATTGACAAAGATTCTGATTAAAAGCCCTGGAACAAACAAGATGTAAATCAAAAAATGTTACTTAAATAGGTACATAAAATACTAAATACTAAATACTTAAATAGGTACATATTTCAACATATATTTATAATTGCACATAACTGTTTTTTTTTTGCCCCCCAGCACGTAATCCGAAAGCCTTTGTCAAACTGGTCATATTCTGATCTTTTTAGTTCCTACTGTTTTTAGAAAAACTGACCTAGTTTGATATTATCATCTGACAATCAGTGGAAACCACAAGTGGGTCATTTCAGAGAGCCAAGAAAACCAACTTTACGAAAGCATCAACTCTGCTCAAACATTGGCAGCAAACCCCCCCCCCACACTCCCTGTAGCCAGAGTTGTAAATCAATTCATGGACAAGTGGAGAAAAAACAACCTCTATCTAAGGAAAAGAAGCTGAGAAGATTTTTTTTTTCAGTTTGGCTGAAGCAAGGATGTAGTTGGAGCTGTGGAGCCAGGATTTACAATTCCATCAGGGTGAAACCTTCACCTCCAGACTCTAGGGAATATATTCACATCATAATGTAGGAGAGGATGAGTAATGTGCAAAAATATTCACAGCAACAAAAACATCTCATCAGGATTGAAACCTTGGTACAAACACCTGTCCTCAGTAGTAAATTAAGGTAGAATTACAATTCAATAATACTGATATATTCATACTCAGGTGAGTATCTGAGAAAGTATTGATGCTAATAAATAAATCTTAGATTACTGCCACAATAATAGAAAACTGAACTATCACATGCCCAGAGGAGGGATCAAGAAAAGTGGACATCTTCGTCTTTTAAACATATATGTTTTGACACTGGTGGTCTAGTGGTTAAGAAAGCGGACTTTGGTCCATAGGCCTTAAGGTTCAAGTTGTGGTTCAACCACCTTGCAAGGTTTACATTGAGCTGCTATGAGAAGAACACCAGACCAACCACTAAACTAATGAAGGTCTATATTGACCTATTTAAAATATTATTAAAATAATTAGTTGAATGTTATATAAAGTCTACAGCAGATCTTCCCTATATCACCGTCCACATTTTGCTAAATCAGTGCAGCACATCTATGTCAGGACCATCGTTGCACAAAAATTCAGAGCAACTGCATCTCCCTATTACCATGTTCTTCTCCCACAACACCAACGCCTACAGAAGAAGCACTTGAGGAAACGGCTCAAATAAATATGATGTGTCATTGTCATAGGTGATTTTTTATATTATTCACAGTAAACTTATCCTATCTACTTAACCTATCCCTCTCAAATGAATTTATGTGCTGTTATTTATTAAAAGAGTTTATTATTTCACATTCAAAACACATGTGAAATAATAAAATAAATATGGTGAAAATGCAGAATTTCACCCATCTGTGTGATGCAGGAATGTGAATAAATGAGATTAATGAGAGATTCATACCGGAGCTGTTGAATAGGCGGTTGCCATGTGTTGCAGATGTAAAAACATTTCAAGAAGTAAATGGTATCATTTCATATCTCTCATACATTAGTCAGGAACTAAGGTAAATAAAACAAGTAACACTGTATTAAATGCCTTTGTTAGAGCTTTTCTGAGGCACCTGCTCAATCACATGTGTTATTCACAACAGGTTATCAATGAAACTGCCTCTAAATGATTATTACTAGTTCATGACCCACTTTTCATGAAACAACAATACCACTTGATTTCTGCAAATTAAAATAATCTCTAGCAGTAAAAAGACAATAATAATGTCCCCACTTTGACTCTGAACAACAATCACTAGTTCAGCCTATTGTGCGGTGGGAGATCAATGCAGCCACGTCTGAGAAAGTGATGAAAATAAAATCAATATCTCTAATAGAAGGTGACACAATCGGTCAACTTTTAACCGCCTTCCACATGAACAATCTCTGCTGCTGTTTTAGACACTGGGCTGACTGATGAAGCATTACACACGGCCAAACGCCAGACGTTTCATTGTGCGGTGAGGAGGGGGGAGAAAATTAATAAGACTCAAAAGATTTTGCGGAGGAGCACAGCTGTCAGGTTACTGACATTGAGCTGTAAGCTATTGAATTTTCGGTGTGTCGTTGAAGTCAATAACAAGGCTGGCTGTCAGGGCGAACATGGTGAGTGTTGAGAGGATGGAGGGATTGTGTCGACTCCCTCAGTCTCCAGAGAGTCATTCATATAAGTCTGACGGGCTGCAGCAGGCTGTGAACCAGCAGTGGAGATTTCTGAAAATTAAAACAACAAAAGAATTTTCTCTAAAACACCAACAAGACCAAAAACAACTAGGTCTGCATTTAGGTGCTGTGTATTTGTGAAATTGTGAAATGGAAAATCAGGGAAGAACTGTTGCCTCTTTATAAATCCTGAATTTCTTTTTTACGTCCTTCTTTTCTCTCGTCTTTAAACTTCATTTGGCATTGGTCACAACATGTGATGACAACTACACCCTCAAGAAGTACAAGATGTAGCATGGTGGTCAATGAGGGGCATCATTGAAGTGATGGTGTGAAGCACGCAGAATTATTCAGGCCGTTTGTCAGGCCATTCATGCATTTATTCATTCACCTACTCATCTGTTGCCGGGGACACATCAATACCAGTCTCCACGACCGCCACCCAAATCACACTGCACCATATTGTCAGCCTTCCTGTAGGTGGTGATCCCACTGCAAGTTAGGGTTGTGGATCAGGACGGTGCTATGCTCACAGCACCTCACTGGCAACCTGGTAGCTGGTGGATCCGAACCTTGCAGACTGTTTAACCACTTGGCCACCACTGCTGCCCTTCATCAGGCAAATGCCAACATATATTACAAATACAATGGTCATTGAATCACTGGCCAAGTCTATGGTCCCCAAATTTTCTCTGTGTTCACACATTGACAGCTTGGACATCGAAACTCTGCAGAGCTTCAATTAAACAATTTCCTTAAAAATTGTTACAATGGGACAAATGAAAAAAATATTGGAAAAATGCTGTTTTTGTGTTACGACCCAGGGACAAACCCTTGTAATAATAATGAGACTCAGAGTCTCTATTCTTTCCCTAGAATCCCATTACACTGGGCCGGACACTGGACTCCCCCAACTCCCTACTGTCTGTGATCTGGACCCTGGTCTTCGCCTCATGGAGCATATGGACTTGACTGGTTGCATTTTTGTTTTTCCTTGCTACTGTTTAGTCCCCCCGCCTGTCCGTCTTGGGTGAGGATCCTCTCCACTGTCGATCACCCTGAGTTTTTTTTTTTCCTGTCTGGGTTTTTGGGAGTCGTTCCTCAGCTGGTGTGAGGGTCTGTAAGGGCAGGCGGTACTTTCCTGTTATTTCATATTGTTTCCATCTGTGCTTGTTTGTAAAGTGCCTTGAGATAACAGTTGCTACGATTGGCAGCGATGGCAGTGGTGGCCTAGTGGTTAAGGAAGCGGATTTGGGTCCGTAAGGTCCCCGGTTCGATTCCACCAGCTGCCAGGTTGCCACTGAGGTGCTCTGAGCATAGCACCGTTCCAACCCACATCACTTATTCTGGACTCACCACCCACAGGAAGGCTCACAATATGGTGCAATGTGATTTGGGTGGCGCCAGCTGCCCCTGCAACCCGGCAACGGACAAACATAAGAAGATGAATGAATGAATGAATGATTTGGCACCAGAAACAAATTTAAGTTAGAGTTTAAGTTAATACCTGCCCCTTGATTTAGGAACCCCTGGTTTATATGGTGATATGGTTTATCACATGAACTTTAAAACTAGCCAGTGGTGTTAATCAATATTTGTGATAAAGGTCATTACAGGCTAAACATGTAGACTTTCCAACGTTCTTCAACCATCTTTGCTCCAGGACAGATAATGAACAACAGGATTGGAGTTTTACTTTCTTACCATTCCATATGATTGTTTTTCCAGCATATCATCACTCTGTCAACCTTATCCAGAACCTCCACTGATGTCCTACTATAAACAACAGGGGACATGAGGTGGGGGTTGGGGATTCCTCATCCACTCCAGCTCCGTGTGCAGTCATTTTTGAAATTCATCATACACTGTGAGTCATTCTCCTGCTGTGCTTCACTGGCAGCCTGACCATCTCCGATGGAAGCGAACCGTGACTGAGGGTCTTTTTCAGGCTTGACTAATCCTCATCCTCACTGCACCTCATCTCTGGATGGAGAACAGAACCACTGGTGTGTTCAGGTACCCATCGCATTCTCATTAACTCCAGTGTTTTAATGATTTCACCCTTCACAGACACAGGTCCTGAGAAATGCCAGCAGCTCCGTTAGTATAATTTCAGTCTTGTGATTACAGGTTTTACATTAAGTGGTGCAATACTGTGTGGAAGAAAACAGACCAGAGAAATACCAGGTGATTTCTAGGATAATGGAACAATTTAGTTAATAGGCTAAAAGTAGCAGCAAAAGTCGTGCTGTAAAAAAGAAAAAAAAATCAATCTCATATGTAATGTTTTCCTCCATTGTCCCATGCAGAGCAAACCCACTGATTGGTAGGTTCTACTAACCTTCATACATTATAACTAAACCTTTAATAACCAGCCCGAAAATAAATTTGAAACATTTTGATATTTATTTAAATAAATTTGATATTTAAATAAATGTAATATTGTTTTAATCAACTAAAGTAAGAATCGATCAATGCGAGAGGTCGCTGTAGAGAACACTGTGCTCCCATATGCTGATCTGAGTAAATTGATGCACAGCTGTCACCCTGACATTTAACTTTGACTCAGTTTAATTAAACCACTGACTGATGAGCACCTGAAGGCCATATTCATGAGAACAATGCATGATGGGATACTGGCGTGGCGTGAGGCTATTGCATTTGGTGTGCCCTCCAAATGCCATCCATCCATTAATCTTATCTTTTTGAGTGACCACTGAAATGGTCACTGTGTAGATCTGCGTGGAAAAGTTGACACAGCATCACTGACCAATGACAAGATGTCAACTGACAGGCTGTGGTAACCTCCGACCGTCTGCCTCCGTTTCACCCTTGAACCTGATTACACCGACCACCTTCTGGTTCTCCTGGATTAATCTGTCTGCTCCATCTCCTCCATCTTTACTCCAACGTAATTACTCATCAGTCTCCCCAGCATGTCACCTCACTATCTTCACACGGCTGCACCTTAACCTCCAATGTCAGGTTTTCAGAATTTTGCACTTACATCCGATAGTAGGCAATCAAATAAATAAAAATAAATATATATTTTTTTTCTCTTATATATTTCTCCCTCTCCAGATGATTATTTTTCTAAGACTGAAGAAGTACTGACTGATTGCCTTTGGTAAGTAAACAACAAAACAGCAAACACATCTTTAGACGGTTGATTAGTGATCGTTTTATGGAGCCACACTAAATCACAGCACAGTATGAATAAACTAAAGTCAAAGCAGGGTTTTTAACCAGTTCACGGAACAAAGCCAGAAAACACATATATTTTGGTTCCTGAACAGAAATGCGCATTTAAAAATATTGGTAACTAGGGCTGGGTTAAAAAAATCGATTCTGCCTTGTAATTTTGGGTCAAGTCATGTTAAATAAAAATGCATGATGGATTAATATGACTGCCTTGAGTAAATTTGTGATGGAAATAAATGTAAAAAAAATAAATTTTTTATTAGCAAATGGATTAAGTTTCAATTTTGGCTTCGATTCTTCTGAGAATAACGTTGGTACCAAACTATAATTGATATGACAAAAACTGAATCGAAAACCGAAGCAAATCGTGAATTGAATCGAATCGAACCCTTGTGAATCAAATCGAATCGAATTAGAAAATTTGAATCAATACCCAGCCCTATTGGTAACCCATTCATACTTGATTTATTTTATTCTTTATAAATCCTGTGAAGTCTACAATCAAAGTTATTTTTCTCCACAAAAAGTCTATGGTAGGCAGGGATTTGAAACAGAATTGGTTCGGAACGGAAACTGTATTTTAACGTTTCTGGTTTTAGGTTCCACCACAACAGTGACGCTGCTCAACCGCCAAGGAATATCATTCCTTGATCAATGAAGATAAATGACCTTGATTGGGGGCTACACACGATTTGTAAAGCACAAAATACAAAAGTTAGTAAGCGCTTACCATTATTTTTAGATTAGCAATTCTATTACGCAACAAAAAATATTTATGTTTCTGTTTTTTCATATT
Source organism: Paraplagusia blochii (assembly GCA_016785265.1). Lineage (NCBI taxonomy): Eukaryota > Metazoa > Chordata > Actinopteri > Pleuronectiformes > Cynoglossidae > Paraplagusia > Paraplagusia blochii. Next base: position 32,439 of record JAFBJS010002419.1, read on the forward strand.
CCAAGCAAAATGTTTACGCCATGCGTAAAAACACATGAAATGCGTACAGGTTGGTCCAAGAACAGCAGTAGTACATTTTGACGTTCATCCATTCATTTTTTCCTGCTTATTACAAGGTTACAGTCTCCACGACTGCCATCTAAATCACATTGTATTGCACAGTAATGTCCTGCAGATGGTGTTCCCACTGGAAGACAACCTCCCTTACTGATTCAAACTTGCCCTTGAGTTTCACACCAATGACAGAAACATTGTCTATGGGCCAAAGTAAAGGACATTTTTACTTGATAAAATTTAAGAATGTCTGACACGACATGAAAAAATGTTGAGTTAGATTCCTTCAAATAGATGGAAAAGGAAACAGATATCTTTATAAAGGTGCAACCTTGTACTGGGAATGCAGAAGAAAAGAACCAACTGACTGCATATATTGATCTCACTCAGTGATTTTTAAACTTTGTCATTTCCGTTTGAGTTCTGTCTTTTAGCATGCACAGCTCTCTCCGCCAGGGTCTCAAATGAAGGAACCCTGAGGCAAAATACCCATGAAAAAATCTGAAATTGTCCTTGAAATTGTCAAAACGCAGCCATTTAAGATCCATCTGCTCGGGTTTAAACTGCAGTTACATTAGCAAAATCTGAAAAAAAAACGTTTCCTTCTAGGTTCGTCTTTTTTGCTGCTGAAAGCGCACAGTAGTAAAAGTCCTTTAGGATAACACTGTTGGTATATGATGGTGAAAGACAGTTCATGCTAAGGTTCAGAACTTTTGTCCAAAATTGCCATAATATTAACCAAAATATGTACGTATTTATCAAAAATATGTAGAAAAACACCAAAACCAAAAAATACCGTAATGAGCAATATTATTTTATGTTGGTTTATGTATTGCAATTAATGACCTGTGCATATAAATACAATTCCTGACATTTTCCTCAGTGAATAATAACTGAGTAATCCTGGACTAATGCAGCGCTCCACTGGAAACACTGAGCATCAGAATGTTTATTTACTTGCATTAACCTTTCATGGATTCAGCCCCAAAAGTCAGATGGCGCTCTCAGTGCTGGGAGTAAACAGAGCTGCTCAATTTACCAGAGCAGAATCTGTGGCTCAACATCCACAGCCCAGAGGACCTGGCTGTAGTCATGACCAACAGAACCCTGGGGAACTAAAGTGGTGAGAAATGTCCTGTATTCTGTCCACATCCGGAGATTCGTGTGCATGTTTAAATATATTTATGGGTGAATAAATGTTGGGGCTTTATGCTTTGCTGTATGTTTTTCTTCTACACGAGCCACAAATAGGTGTCACCGTCACCATATTGACTCAGAAAACACTGGAAATGAGAATAATGGCCTCACTCACAGGTTAAAAAGCTGCTAAATGGTACAAACGAACCATCTTTTCTACAACCGCTTCGTATCCTCCACCAATTATTACGCACTATTTCCAGACATGAAAAAGAGCAGATTTATCTCAGCAGTAAACAGCAGACGAGTGGAGCAGATCGAGCCTTAGCTATCTCCTTAAGGAGATGATAAGTTAAGGAGACTGAACAGATTCCAATTGAGAAAAACAACCTTCCTTCTCTATGAAATATCACATTCTTATGTTATGCATTACTGAAATTGGTGACAACAATAAATCTCACAGGTGGCTCATGTCAAATTACATTTCTTTATCCCATAATAGACTAATTCAACTGGCAGACTTTCCTTAATTATGGTCTTAATAGGATGATAAATTCCATTTTTTGCAATGGGCTTCAGAATGGTTCTTTCCACAAAAGGGGGCGCTACAGAAAATGAGAGAGTCAAAAAAAAAAAAGCTTACAATAAAATGTATTGAGGATTTTTCCCTGTGGATGTGAATCAGTCCATGGGTCTTTGGTCTATACCAGACCTGGGCAACCTAAGGTCCCGGGGCCGGATACGGCCCATTTGGCGTTATAACCCGGCCCGCCAGACATGTCCAAATTATACAGTTAATTTATATTATCCTTATCCTTCTGCCTTTTCCCTGCAAAGCCAGCATTTCCCTTATAGATAGTCTAAAGACGCTTAAAGCATTTCTCCTTTATTCAATACTTTACTCATTATTTATCTTAGTTCACAAAAATACTCAATCTTTTTGATCCTGACTTGTGGCCCAAATGTTAGTACCAGCTGTGGCCCGTGAGTCAGAATAATTGCCCAGACCCGGTCTATACCTATGGGTAAAGGTATGTACCAGAGCAATGATTAGGACTATACAATGTACCATTCCTAAAACTAGGAATTCCTTAACTTCCTTCCTACTATTCTGAAATAAAAGTGAACTGGTCTGAGGCAAATGAGAATTTTATTCAAAACCATTGTGTATTTTATATTGTAATGATTGTCTGGATGGTGGTTACTAAGGACTGTCTAATAGCCTCACGCTGGAGAAACAAAAAACAAGAAAATAAAAGAACAATGGCAAATAAATGGTAATTTATTTCGATTCTCCAAGAATCGTTGGTTTCCTGTCAGCCAAGATTGGTTTTATTTTCCCCCCTCTCCAAAGGATCACAACCACCTCCCAGTACCAGCCTTAAGTCTCACACAGTCTCATTCTGTGCATCCCTAAAAAGAACCGCCAACATTTTTCCACATATCTCATTCGTCTGCCTCCCATTAGCAGCTGTATACACCAGCCAAGGTGTCGGCCAGATTTCGATTTGGGCGCCGTGGCAATTCTCTCAAAGCTGAAAGATATTGCACCACGTATTGATTATTGCACCTTATGATGAATGAATGGATGAATGGAGATCCAGCTGCAGAGGCCGGGACTGGTTTCTGACTCTTTGGCAGAAACTCAGATTACAGCAGTGGTACCTGTTTGGGTGGCAGCCTCCTGTCCTCAGCTGGCACTGTTCTCCAGTGTAGCCTTGGGGGCAGATGCACAGGTATCCTCCTTCTCCTGTCTCTATGCAGGTGGCGTTGCCGACACATGGCCTGGATGGGCACAGACGAGTGTCTGTAGTGAGACGGGACAATAAAGGGATGCTGTTTTTAGATCTTCATCTCATTTACACCCCTCACTGCAACAGCAGCTTCTTGTCACCAACTGTATATGTGAGAACACACCATACTTGTTATGCTGCAACACAGTGAGAGCAAAGTGAGGAATAAATCAGAACCAACACAGAGAGGAACGCTGATTTAAGAGAACTCTCACATATATTCTGCTTTTTTATCTACTGCCTTCACTGGGAATGAAGTTGATTGAAGTTGAATGGACACTGAAATAACTCAAGCAAGAAAAAGTGTTTTCGTTCATTCATGTTTCTATCCCACAGCTCTATCACTGCTACATCTAAAAACATTAATAACTCCAGGCCTCATTTGGGTGCAGCCTCCAGAGTCCCTGACGGCTCTGTGACTCACCCTCACCTCCATGTCAGCAAGTGTTACGAAGGTAGAAACAGAGACAGAGACAGGGACGTCTGGGGAGCTTAATGACACTCACCCTGGTCACACAGGCTGCCCACCCAGCCCTCGTCACAGACACACTGCCAGGCCTTTTCACATGTGCCGTGTAGACAGCCGGGGAAGCGCAGACACTGGTCACAATTTTCTCCTTGCCATCCTGGTTTACACCTGAGGGACAGGAAAAGGGAACAATCCAGGACTATTAATATCCCACCCACAGAACCGCGCAGCGATGTACCTGTCCTTATATTAGGGACAGTTTCCTTGATCCCTACAGCGGGAGTGTCCAGCCTCAGTTTTGAGGGCCACATCCTGGCCGTGGGAGTGACTCATGCAACACTGGGTATAATTTACAGTCTAAACTGAACTAGTAAATCAATCATGTCCAGAGTTCGTGCTGTCTGGAGGTTGCCACCAATTGGACTGGTCTGGTGAGTGGTTCTGACTTGGTCCGTTGCCACATACGCCCACATTTTATGTGTAATTATGCTGCGGGGACTCCAGGTCCAGCAGGCACTGAATTGAAAACAGGAGGAGTTAAAAATGCTTTCAGGGAATGGGCAGTCTTTTCTTGACTCGGGTCATAATTGATCATAATACAGAACCATGAAGCATTTCAGTGAAATGTAAAGGTCATGCCTAAAGGCTAAAATGATTAAATGCTTTTAGCTTTCTTCATGGTGCACATTGCAGGGAAAAAGCAGAAGTATAATTTCAGCCATTTAAAAAAGTGCTGGGAGCCAGATTACACAGCTGAATGGGCCGCATTTGGTCCACGGGCCTCATTTTTACCCATGCCTGAGCTAGACTAACGGGGCAAAATATATGCTAGAACAGGGGTTTACAAAGTGTGGGGCGGGCCCCCGTGGGGGGCGCACTGCGATGCTGAGGGGGGCGTGTGACCCTGGGGAACATGCTTTTTCCGCCGTACAACAATAAAGTGTAATTGCACATCCTTGTAAGTTGAACTATATCTATTTCTTTTTTTGTTTTCTTTAAGTTAACAAGGATACAATGTTCTGCAGAGGTGTACCTAGAACTATTATATAGACAAATGCTGTTATTTATAGTTGCGGCAGAGAGTGAGTGTTGGGGTGCGGGGGCGCAAATTGTTTTCTTCATGCTAAGGGGGGGCGTAACAGAAAAAGATTGGGAAACACTGTGCTAGAAGATACTGTATGTGACCGGAACTGTTATTGTGACTAAACAGATCATCCTCACTTTTCCCCTCTAATATAAATACCCTCCAAGCCAGATGAACATGTTATAGTGCATGAAGACAGGGACAAAAAGAGTCAAACCCATCATAGGGCACTGAAAAATACATGTTTTAATTAACAAAATCTACTTTACAGCTAAAAATTAGCTTTGATATTTTGGTTTCACTAATGTCCACAAGTAAATGAATAAACGTAAAAAAAAAAAAACAATCCATGATGGGATTTATCTTGGCCGAATTCAGATTAGCTGGCCATGTTTTATCTTAATCTGAGGGGTCTAGACAAACCTGTTAAAACGTTAAATTATAGAACTGTTCCTTTTTCTGGCAGAAATACCGCCAGTAAATCAAATGATGTCCTTTGGCACTGGCGTACTTTCCATGTGCCAAATCCATCTTGGTGCAAATCCAAAAAGGAGGATCCATGTGACTCCTGGAGTGTTGCTCCTCCAGGAGGAACAGATAGAACTCCAGTAATTTATGGAAATAAGGTTGCTGATTCTCCCAGGACATGACCTGTCATCTTGGAGGAAGAAGAATCTGAGATGTGTGTTACCTGCATTTCCCCGGCTTCTCACAAAACCCATTTTCTGCGCTGCACTTTGAGTTGCATTCCCATCCTTTTGACAGAAAATAAATATAAAGGAGGAAATAAAAAAAGACAGATTATTCGCCTGAAGTAAACAGAAAGGGTTTCAGTAAAGACACATCCCTCCCTGACACATCTGAGAGGCTTGAATGTACACGGTCCTTTGTGACTGACTGGGATGGTCTTTGTGGAAAGACTACAAAAATCTCACTTACCTTCAGCGATGCCTGTCACGAGCAGAATTAAGGCCAGCGCTGTGAGATGCATCGTAATTTCCAGCAGGATTTCTCTCTTTTCCCCCTGGAAAACATACAGTCATTGCTGTAATTTGCTGATTCAAAACAGAGTTTGTTTGTTTTTTCAATCTCAGAAAATGTACTTGTCACAAAAGTTAATTTCACCATCACTGAAAGTCTCAGAATTGTAAAAGATAAAAAAAAGGTCTCAACGTCAAAGATGGGGATGAAGAAGGAATAAAACTGAAAAAGGAAAACGCTGTCAGAGTGACTGCACACTCTGTCTGACTGAGAATGTTATTAGGTTTTAGTCGATTTTCCTCCGAGGACAGGGAGAAAATAACTGATGCGCCTCAGCCATTTGCGTCTGTTCCCAAAATAACCATTACGCGCAAACATTCCGGGGGAAAATAACCACGAAAAAAAAACAAATAATTTCCCACACCCTCATAAATACAATAACTTAAATTTTTTTTCCCGAAAGGCATCTCACAAAATGACCTTACCTATGTCGCACCGGCGCTCTGCTTCCAAGTGGTTTCGGTCATATTAGATGAATGCAACTGGAGTTATTTTTGTCCACTGTGTCTGTTTTTGTTGGTGTGAATTAGATCCAAAAGGACGAGGCGCCGCGGAGAAGGAGCACCGACCGAGACCTGCTGCTGCTGCCGGGGGTTGAAGCAGGAGCGTTTGACGGGACTGCAGCATCGAGCAGCGTCCCAGTGCAACACGCTCCACCCACTTCACCAGGCTGACAAGTGGTGGGCAGACTCGGACAACCACATTAAGCACAGCGCACACTGTACACCGTGCGGGTCTGTTCATGATGGATGTCCTGTGGTGGCGAGAATAAGTGGCAACGGAGAATCGTCCACTGTCGACTGACTATGGATTTTAAAGGTCGATTAAAAGAAAGATACATTGAGAAATTGATAGAAAATTCTCATTAAAGTAGCTCAACACTCTAACACCAGGGAAAAAATCCAATATAGGAATATGCGGCAGACTCTGACACACTCCTCCACAGCAAAAATCCACAGGGAAAAGCAGAGACTTTGTGCATAGAGGCTATTTTATGATCTGAGTTACTGAGCTTTAATCTGCCCACAGCTCCAGCAGATCTGAAGGAATCTTTGTTCTCATGCTGTGTATCTGAGCCCTTAAAATAATAATTTGTAAAAGATCTGAAGTGAAACTCATCAGTTCTCTGTGGCATGACGAGTCCCCGGTTCCTCAGGACTTTGGCTTCAGACAAACTGTTTTGATAGTTGAAGGTGTCAGCTGTAGGAGCGTAATCACTCTTTCACTCAACTGGAATTTCTCAAGGTCACTGAGTGAACTGTAGATTGGACCCAGATTACAGATGGGAACTGACTGATGCACTAGTAGTGGCTCTATTTTTTGCATTAGGTAAAATCAGGAGCGGATTAACACTATCTGAGGAATGGGGCTACTTACCAGGGTGAGGCGCTACAAATCATGTCCAATCATGGCAGGTGCCCTGACACAAGTCCCGTCAGAAGCCACTTTTTTTTCATCTTTATGTTAACTGTGTGTCAACAGTGATTTGTGATAGAAGAGAGTCAGTTGAGGTGAAGGGAAAGGTTTAGAGGACAGTGGTGAGACCAGCCATGATGGGTGGATTAAAGACACTAGGAATAGGTAGAAGACAGGAGGCAGAGCTGGAGGTGGAGGAGTTAAAGATACTGAGATTCTCTTTAAGGAGAGACAAAGATGCACAGGATCAGGAATGAGGTGATTAGAGGGACAACACAGGCAGGAAGGTTTGGAGAAAAGCTAGAGAAGCCAGATGGAGATGGTTTGGACATGTTCAGAGAAGGGACAGTGGATACATTGGTAAAAGAATGATGGAGGTAGTTGGAGACAGAGGACAGGGAGAGATGGAAATTGTTGACTCGCTGTTGCAACCCCCGAAAAAAGAGACAATTCGAAAGAGAAAAGAAGAAAGAAGTTTTTTTCCTACCCATAATATTTTCCTACCCTCTGTTTCAAAGGTGGTAGCATATTTTTATAGATGTTAAACCACCATAATATCTATCTTAAACCTTTAAAAGAAGTGTATGTAGATACTAGGGATGTTTGAACAAGAGTATTATAGTATTAGTAGACTACCCTCACTAATTTTAGTCACTTGACATAAGTAATCTTAGGCCCCCCTGATGGTAAGACTTGGGGCTGCAGCCCTTATAGCCAATTCTTTTAACCTGGCCTTGGGTGAAGTTAAACCTTCACACTCTCCCTTGGTGCAGAGGGTTGAAGTCCTACATTATTCAACAGGAGGAAATGCGGAGAACTCTGACAATTTACTGCCACACTGTAATAATTCTTACAGAAGACGGATGTTAAAGAAGTACGAAAAGGCCTTGTTCTTTTAATAATAGAATACAATTTAACCAGAATGTCCTTGCATGTCTTTAAGAAGAGATCTCAATTGTGTCAATACGGAAACTAATGCAACCTCACATTAGAAAAAAAGCATCATATGCTGACTGTTATATAAAATATATATTATATATTTGATTTTATTTGCTTATTTTTCACCAAGATTTATTTTACACTTTGCATAATTGCGAACTACCACACCTCCATTTAACTTTCATTGCCTGCAATGTGATGTGACAAATAAAGCTTCTTAAATCTTCAATCTTCTCAGTGGAGCTTGGAGAGTCCAGCCTTGACAACCTTGACTCCACACCACCTTTCTAGAGTAGGAGACACAGCAACACCTGCATATTTTGCATCGGACAAGAAGGGCACCCCTGCCCCCAACCATCGTCTCCACCTTCCAGAGGGACCATTGAGGGCCTGCTGACCATCTGCATCTCTGTCTGGTGTGGGAGCTGCAAAGCCTCTGACTGGGAGCAGACACAGAGTGAGCTTCAAGTTTGAGACCCCAGAGGTATGGTGTTTTCATCACATTGATGAATATTAGGTCATGGTCAGGGTTAAAGGGTTTTGATCAGCAATTCTCTGTCAACATGGATGCAAAGATGAATAAAATGTTCTTTTATGTCTATAAAAAATGTGGAAAGCTTATGGGAAATAAAGAATCAACTAGTTTTAGGTTTGACACCCCTTTATTGACACGAACAGAAGACAGACATCAACATCTGAGCCGTCCGTGTGAGTCAAAGTGGTGCACCCTAAAATCTCCTGAACACCAAGAACATAACTTGAAGTATTAAACTAGACTAGGCATATTCAAACTAAGGCCCGGGGGCCAAATGCGGCCCGTTGAGCTTATTTATGCGGCCGACCAACCTTATCCATGTTAAATCATTTATAAATATTATCATTATACTGCTGTCCTTTGCCTGCAATGTCTGTTTTTCCTAGTAAATGTTGTCATAAGGGTATTAGAAATGTAGCATCCTTGGTTTTAGACAGGACTTTAACGTGCCAATTAGTTGCTCTTGACTCGGCCCTCGTGTCCAATTTTAAGGACCAGCTGTGGCTTGAGTCAAAAAGTTTGCCCCACCCCGATTTAGACAAATCACAACAGTAAATGTGGGTCCATTACCACCCGAGAACCTGGAGCTGTTCGCCATCAGTGCTTTGGCAGGAACACAGGGACGTAAGGTTAATTTCTCAGGCACACTGGTTTGAACGCTTTCATCCGACAACTTTTGTGTCCCGTAAGCAGTTCAGCCTCTCAGTCAGACTGTGGGCGAGTATGGTTTACTCATAGTTGCTGACAGTTTGCTTGCAAATATAATGAGCACTGCAACCCTGGGTCTGAATGTCATACAGGAGGACAAGGCACCAGTAAAAACACACAAAAAACCTCCCAACCAGATTAAAGCTGTGGCGTACAAAGTGAACGATTTCTCAGTCTACCATCCACACTAGGTACAGTGGTTTCTATTCTTAGTCCATTCCTTGCCGTCCACAATGGGCCCACAGCCTTCCCAAGGGCAGGGAATAGTTCTTGTTCTTCACTTCACACAAAGAACAACCTTATGGCGGAGAGTCGTTTCAGGAGTTGACTTCTCTCAGATATTATGAGCTCTGAAGTAAAAAAAAAACCTAGAGAGAATGATTTCTGAAGCAACACAGGGGAAATATGTGACTATCTCACTAATCCAGGTCATTGTTTATCTTCAGCGATATGTGTGTGTGTGTGTGCATCAGATGCTGCTTTGTTTTACTCCGAGTGTGTTAAAATTCATTGGAGATAAAGCTAGAAAGATAGAATCGGGTAGAATTTATTCCCTTACCCTGAATAGAGCGACAGAGCAAATCTGCAATAAGGTGATGTTTTTGTTATGTAAAAAGCAGGTGTGTGGGTTTTACACACCGGGGAATGAAAACTGTATGCAAAGAAGCAGAAATTGATTTTTTTTCTCCAGTTGAATGGGGTCAGAGGAGGGTCTTTGTTGTTCTCTCTGAGGAATCCCTCTGTAACAAGGCTGTAAAGAGGCAAGCAGCTGGAAACTGAGCAGAAATGTTTCTTCAGATGGGATATGATTTTTATTTTAAGCAGACTCATCTCTAGCATCCTCCCATGGTGTATTGTCGAGCCTCCAGAGACAAAGCTTACGGCACAAAACAGCTGCAGTGACGTGATTCCTGGTCCACAGTCGTGGAGACATCACTACCTTTATAATGGAAAGATTAGAGACATTCACCCATTAAAACTGTTTTCTTTTTCAACTCCATGGAAAAGTCAAGCCTCTCACAATTACATTTTATGGGATGTGCGATAATATTGGTGGACCGGCATTATCTGCCAGATATCAGCAAAAAATATCAATATCAGAAGGAATCGGTATCAGTTTTCCCACTGATATAAGAAATCTGCTGCTGCAAGCCGAGGTCCCGTCAAATACTCTGGACACCCTGATGGGGTCCTGCCACTTTGTTTGGCCCATGATAAATGATGTCCTCAAACCACACCTGAAGGCACAACAACAATGCTGAATGCTACACTAAATGTTCGTGGGCTGAAGATTTTCTCGGATTCAGGTGAAGGTGGGGGGCAAGATTTTAACACTTTATCACAAGGTGTTTTTATGCAGCGAAGGAAAGCAAAACAACAAAGGAAAGAACAACACAACAGCTGTCTCTCAAAGAGTCAACGTTAAATATGCTAAAGAGCAACCTAGAGCAAAAGAGATCAAACAACAATCATGGAGTGAAACGTCCATGTCTCTCACCATTGAAGACACTGGATTCACTAAACATGTGAAGTTTCGTCTTTCTCTTACGCCATGAATAATCAGATTTGAAAGTATTTCTGGGACATTTACCAGTGAACCACCGTCTCTCATGTCATTGATGAGAAGAGGAATCATTCACTTTGTGAAAATGCACTTACTTGCTCTATAAAGAGGGCTGTTCTTTGTACTTTTTCAACTGAAGCTATTTCTATCTCTGTGCCTTTTTAATTGCCTATTGTTGTCGTAGCTGAATGAACCCAGTTTATAATGTTAATGATTGTTTTTGGAAAGTTATTTTGTCCAACACTAGACATTATTTGTTTCGAGGCAATTTCTATAATTTTGTACATAAACTGTTATTTATAGAATGCCTTTCGTCAGGCATAAAATGATTCAGGGGAAATCACCTGCATAGTTTCGTATCGGAAATTATGTGTTTGGATCTAATATCGACAAAAAAGTTAAATATCCAACTTCCCCACTTTTACTGTATATACATCTGAACGTCATTTTTATGTTCCACTGACATTACTCTCTGTCTGGCAGATAGGATATTATTTACTGTGTGGCAGTGGTGGCCTAGTGGTTAAGGAAGCGGACTTGGGTCCTTGGGTTTGAATCCACCAGCTGCCAGGTTGCCACTGAGGTGCTTTGAGCCGTCCCAACCCACATAATTTCTTGTGGGCTCACCACCCACGGGAAGGCTCATAATATGGTATGCAATTTGGGTGGTGCCAACTGCCCCGTGACCCGGCAACGACAAGAAGAAGAAGATGAATGAATGAGGATTTTTTACTGTGTAGTTCTTCTCTAGGTCTCTGGAGGATCTATAGACTTTACCTTCAGTAAATCAGCAAAGATGGTGCACAAGGGTGGTGTCAGATTAAAGGTGCAGGTAAAGCCAGACGTAGCCTGTGATATATTCCAATCGTGGCAGCCATCTGCTGCTCGCACTCTACTAGTGAATCACAGAGGTTGTCAGTTCACATATTACGACTTGTGTGCTCACAACCTATGATCCGAAGGTTGTGTGCAATTGAACTGCTCACACTGACAAATGTATTGTAATATAATGTAGCTAAAGATGAGGAGGACGAATAAGCCAGTAGCAGGAGATATACAGATGTCATCCAGGACATTTAATCTAAAAATAGTTACTTCAAGGGCAACTGGACATCATAGGTGTCTTAAGACGTTTCACCTCTCATCCAAGAGGCTTCTTCAGTTCAACTGACTGGATTAATTTCTCTGACAAATTGTGTCATCCCATCCGCAAACACTCAAAAGAGAAGGTGACAAACAGGTTGGGCCGATAAACACATGTATGGACACGGTAATGACTTGGCAGACGTGGTCAGTCTGGTCTGTCAATTCTGCTGTTCTGCTCTGTGTTTTTAATTGTTTTCTGCTCAGTATCTTGCATTTGTGAAGTGTTGCAGGCTAAAGTATAAATCATGGGTAAAACAGCAGGATTTTTAACATGTTTAATTTTCACACAATTGTTTGTAGACCTGAGGCAATCAGGAGATGATAATCACTTGTCATAACTAAGCAGGTCGCACAACTGAGCAAAAGGTTGGGCCGATAGCTGATTGTCAACCCACTGGATAAATTGTGGTAAAAATGTCCTAAAATGATACAGTGCACGTCCAGCTTGAGCTAAATACGTTAGGGTCATTTGTGTCAATAGTGATGATTCCATTATTTCAATATATGCTGCCAACTGGGATACTGGGAATCCAATACATTATCTGATCTTATCTGTTGTTATGTTTGAACAATATATCAGGCTTTCAATTTTGATATAAAAATCTTGTGATTTATTGATTGATTAATTGAGATTAACGTGTTGCTAACCTGTAACTAATAAGAAAAAAAAAAAACTAGCTAGCTAGCAACACCACTTTGAATTTAATTATAACAACAGATTTTGTTTGCAATTTATCTTTATATTTGTTTGTGTAGGCCTTTTAGCAAAATGTTTGGGAATTGACGTAATGTAACATGCATGTTACGTTTTTAAAGATTATTGAAGCTCATCTCCATAACAATGTTGACAGAGATAAGGACAACGAATGAATGAAACTGGATGTTGGGAAACAAAGCATTACTAATTCAAAGTAATTGAGCTATTTACTCAGTATTCAATGAAAATAAATTTGACCTTGCGACAGTGGTGGCTGAGTGGTTAAGGAAGCAGAGTTGAGTCCGGGGGGTTCAGGTTCAAATCCACCACCTGCCAGGTTGCCACTGAGGTGCTCTGAGCACAGCACAGTCCCAACCCACATAACTTCCAGTGGACTCACCACCCACAGGAAGGCTCACAGTATGGGAGAGTGTGATTTGGGTGGCAGCTGTGGAGACTGCCCATAACAGATAAGAGTATTAAGATGAATGCCAAACAGTTTTGCCTTTTCATAATTTTAAGTATTTCTAAATCTTGCTAGGGGATTCATGTATCATCTGAAAGTTTAAGCACCAGACTCCGTGTTCTTTAAATGAGATGACTAATCAGACAGTTCATCAAAAATGTACATACATCATAAGCTGTGATTTAAGAGCCGCTAGTCTTGCCGCAGTCCAACCAGATTCCCAGTAATTAAGCATCAGCAGGGATGAGTGGCAATAACACAGTCCAGGCTTTAATCTCCATGAAGGTTAGTCCCACACTGAGCTGCTTCCTCTCTGCTCTCAGACAAGGAAATATAACACGTCTCTGAGGCACAGTTGGGATCTGCATATTAACACTACAGACTCTTTCATTTTAACTCCGCCGGAGATTGGAAATGATTTCATCTGAATTCTCAGCCAAGACGATAATCACGCTCATAAATTAGATTAAAGCACTTGCCTGTCAGTCGTCCTCTACCTGCTTCGCTCCTGGTTTTGATGCGAATCATTTCCTTCTTTCTTTCTTTTTTTTTTTTATACAGGCAGGTGACGCACAGAGGCTTACAGGAAATTAATCCTGAGCTTTGACTTCTAAACACAATTAGCTGGATAATAGGGTGCGCTGCTGGTGCACGGATGATTTGAGGGCGTGTCGTGAGATGGAGCGTCACAGCAGGTGGAGTAAGATGTGTTTTTAGTAAACCCATCAGCCCAAGGCATGAGGGTTGGACTGGTTAACAGGATGAATGTTTCAGTGTGAGAGTTTGTTTATCCATTTTTATTAATTCATATGTTTTTATCTGCTTATCCATTAGCTGGTTGAAGGGGCAACAGTCTCCACGACTGTCACCCAAATCGTGCTGCACCACTATGTGAGCCATCCTTTAGGTGCAGCGCCCACTAGGGGTTATGTGGGTCAGAATGGTGGTATGATCAGAGCACCTCAGTGGCAACTGGTGGATTAGAACCTGAATTTTGGCCCAATTTTACTTCCCTAACTGCTATGCCACTGTCGTTGAACAAAACATTTGCATAGCATTTAAAATCAATTAGCCTCAAGGAAATTGACGATTTGCCGTCTATGTGTAGCAACAAAAATACATTCTGATCAGGTTTCCTACTCAAATCAATGCCTAGTTAATGAGCAAATCACTTTTTGATGAAAAACCATTAGTAATTTGTTAATATACCAGGTTTGTAGGAAAAAAATCTAAATAATTCTGGATTTGCAGTGGATTATTCACAATCCATCATGATTAGTTGAGATTAATTGTTATTTCTCCAGTCTATGTCACTCAGTCTGGTAAACTGCATGATTTCAAGCATATACCAAAGAAGGTGATCAGATCCAACCATCTTTAGTGTTTGTTTGTTGTTTCAACACAACAAACAGAACCTTGATCTATCCTTCAGCAAACAGACAATATGATTTGTTGAGGAAAAGGAATGGGCTGCAGGCCAGTGCCAGTCAGTTTAAATATCGGCCAATGACCAATCCGCTCACTGTTTCTCTGTCATGTGATCCAGCAAGAGAAAAACCTAGACACCTACAAAAGCTGAACACAGACAGAGGAGAAAACACTTCCCATAAAACACAAAGACACGACACAAGACTAGAGTCGGAACAATTACCTCATCACAAAATAAAATAAAAACAACAAACAGTCAATGTATTTGTTTGACACCTGTTCAATTTGTGATTCCAATCGATGTAAGCATTCATTTGTTTGTCACCACCCTAACCACGTTGCAAGCTCGTCTGTGGGTGGTGAGCCGACACAAAGTTATGCGTGTCTGGAGGGTGCTGTTATCAGAGCTCCTCGGTGGCAACCTGGCAGTTAGTGGATTGGAACCCGAAGCCTTCTGGACCCAAGTCCACTTCCTATACCACTAGGTCACCACTGCCGACTGGTGTAAACATTAATGTGAAAATTTCGTTTTAGTCGCCTAAACCAGACACTTTGAAGGTCCACCATTCTATGTGTGTGACTATATTATAATATGAGTCTCTTTTTTTGTGGCAGTGGTGGCCTAGTGGTTAAGGAAGTGGACCTGGGTCCACAAGGTCCCCCGTTTGAATCCTCCAGCTGCCAGGTTGCCACTGAGGTGCTCTGAGCATAGCACCGTCCCAACCCACATAACTTGTTGTGGGCTCAACACCCACAGGAAGGGTCACAGTATGGTGTAATGTGATTTGGGTGGCACCAGCTGCCCCTGCGACCCGGCAACGGGTCACAGGGGACTCCTTTCTGTGTTATTAATCAATCTTTTACCAATTTCTATATTTACACAAAATAACTCTATTAAGTATTCTAGTATTTTATCACGAGTCCTGCATTCTTCATCACCACACCAGGAAATACAGTCTCAATTCCTTTTACTCATCAGGTGCATAAGTTGTTTTTAAAAACTAACAATAAAAAACACTTTTTATTTAAGAATAATAGAAAAATATGATGAGTGGTGAGGGTGAGTTCAACTTAAACTCCGAATATGAGAAATTGCCCAGAAAACTTTCCGACAGCAGACAAAGCAATAATTGAGAAATAATTGCCTAATTATCATCAGAGATGAAAATAGCATTTAGCTCCAGCCCTGCTGGTAATAACCACAGATGTTATCTCCTTCTGTGGCGCCTCATTGCCTTCGGAAGACTACATAGTCTTCCACTGTGGTGACACCGAGACCATCATTTACCTCACTTTCTGTCTCCTGACAGAAATGTTCATAATGATGACAAATTCATAAAAAGCAAATGATGTCAGGGAGAGGTCTTTACGTTAGCGACTCTACGCCAATCTTTGGAGGTGATGGGCTCAGGGGAGGGGACGTGAGTGACAAGTCAATGTTGTCGCTAAATCTCCTTTATAGCTTTGACGTTCCAATCATCTGCCATAATTAGTCACAACGGAGGCACCAGTGCAAGTCTTCAAATATGGGAACTTGTTTAATTGCGGAGCTACTTTGGATGAGAGAAAAAGACGGCGCGATCCTTTCTACAAATAAAATCTTTGTACTTGCAGTCTCATTAGATCGACTGAGAGCTGCCTTGAACCTGTGACGTTCCAGGAAAAGATGGATCCTGAATGAGGCCCCAACGTAGTTCAATAAATGCTACATTTCTCAGTTTTGCCAAACGCCCTCATCTCTGGAAGAAAGATGCTCTTGGTGTCAGGCAACAATGACAGAGTACGGTGAACCATCCACAGGCATTTGGGCGGCACATTATTCTCTTTGTTCTCAGCGTGATAAGGAGTTCTACTGCATAAATCCCAGATGGTGGCTAGAAACCGAGTGCACATTTCTCTCCTTCAAAAATACCAATTATGCAATGTGGAAGGGCGAGTGGAGATGATCCGTCTTGAGCTGAACGGTGCCATACTGTGCATTTTCCTGGCACGGGGCTGAGGGCAAAGTAGTCTGCCTCGGTCTGTGTTGGCAGAACTTCAAGCACCTTCAGCTGTCACGCCTGTGCAAATATATGTTCCAGAATATCCTCAAATGAAGAGAGAGGCGGGTGAATATGAGGAGAGCTTCAGTTTTTTCCAGTTTCTCCCTGATAGCTGATGTCGTGGATGATAGGAGCAACTCATCAACAGCCAATGAGCCGTTTAACTGTTACATGCAGAGTGATCTATAATAGTCACCTTTTCATCCGCCTCCTGGCGTATCTGCAGGTCAGACTTTATCCCTTGTTTGCAATTAAAAATGTCTTTGTCCCTGATGAATGCAGCTCTTCAGTTGTCTCCCTCTTTTATCCCAGGCTTAGTGGTTCAACATGGTGTAATACTATTGCAATGTTGCACTTTTCACAGGCCATAATTAGTCTTTTTCCCTGAATAGCCTTCAATGAGCACAGCGGTAATCAAGCATTTGATAACAATGTGCTATCATACAGGAATAAAGTAGAAACTGTTTTACTTTTTGTTCTAACAAGTCCAAGTTCTCAATAACTGTCTGCTGATATACAGTGGATTCATATTAAACGTGCACTAGAGTTGGTCCTCCAGTATTTACGCCCTATATCATCTTCTTCTCCTTTCAGCTTATCCCTTTTTTCAGGGGTTGCTACAGCGAGTCAACAATTTCCATCTCCCCCGTCCTCTGTGTCCTCAACTCTAACTCCAACTACTTCTAGTTCCTCTCTCACTACATCCATCAATCTCCTCTTTGTCTCCTACCTGGTAGCTCCATCTCTAGGATCATTCTTCTACCAATGTATCCACTGTCCCTCCTCTGAACATGT
>JAFBJS010002422.1:0-17914 GCA_016785265.1 Paraplagusia blochii
TGACATTATATTCATGCAAGTTTTCAAAAATGCATGTATACTGTAAATTAACTGTGAGATAATTTTTATTTTGTGAACTGCCCATCTCTAGAGTTCAGATATCACAGCGCTGAGGACCCTTGTCCTCCAAGGCCTCCCTATGCTTCTTGGAGACGATGCCAGTAATTTTTTCATCACCTGCACTGTAAGTACATTGTGATATTTTTTTTTAAGCAAACTCCTTGTCACCACTGCACTCAACAAAATGTCACCTCTGCATTTAACCCATCACCAAAGTGAATAGTGGGCAACTTTGAGCACTTTGGGAGGAGTGAGTGGGGGCGGTGCCATGCTCAGTGGACCTCAGTGATAACCTGGAATTTGATGAATTTGAACCTGGAGCCGTCTTAACCAAAGCACACGTTGTTGTGGTATAAGATAGCATGATAGTTTATGTGAGCAATGGACAGCAATATTTAATTGTTGCAGCTCTCTGAAGATGACCTATCCAGGGATCTTTAAAACAAAGTTAGTAGCTAAAAAATTTCAGTGTACAAATGTATTGAGGTATCTGGTAATAAACTTAGTGACGTAGTTTCAAGTTTACTTGTCATGCTGCTTAGTGAATGTGCTGTTCAGGAAAAGGTGCAGCATATTTCTCCTTAGTTTCGGATGAACCATTGATGACAGCAAATTATGTGAGAATATTTTTTCAGGGAAATGTGTTAACATGACCAGTGATTGATGAACTGTTTACTGGAAGTGTTCTGAAACCATAACTAGACAGATGATACTTGGATATATTTAATTTGTGAAAATCAATGTTTTTCTGTTTGTCCCATATAGGTTTCTGACAGAGATGTCACCTGGCAACAGATCCCTGTTGCTGTGCTGACAATTTTAAATGAGGATACACCCCTTACATCAAACCGCATCCACCTCGACATTGAATCGACGGCCATCATCATCGAAGGAGAATTTATCATGGAAGATTTAAAAAGCCTGCCAGATGCACTCTGTATTTTGTTTGGGTTGATGTATGCCCTCCACCTGGAATACCCAAAACCTATGAAAAACACTTTAGAGTGCATTCAGAAGGTGATGCTTGACTTGGGAAGAAGCAAACTTCCCCCCAAATTACAAACTCTAAAAAAACCTACTGTTGGCACACATTTAGGCACATAAGAATATATAATTATTGTTTTACATATATATATATATATATTTATTTATGTATATATATATTTATGTATTTATTTATATATATTATATTATATATATATTATTTTTCAAATTGTTCTACCTCGAGTGCTGTTTGTTTGTTTTATTTCAAGGCCTTTGTTCACACAATATGTTATAAGCAGAATTACTATTGTTTTAATTGTTTTTACTATTGTATATTATTTTTGGAATTGCTGCATCATCCATCATTAAAGGTGATGCCTGGTCCTCATGCACTGCATATATTTGTTGTTTATATTTTTGTACTTGGATGTTATTAAAAATGTTACTAATTGAAACATTTTTTAATTGTGTCACTACCATCTTTTTAGGATTAAAGAAAACGGGACCCTATTTGATTGATAATTTAGTTTGTTTCATGCACTAAAAAGTTACTAGTTACCCTTACTTGGGATTTTTAAGGCAATCGGTTTCCATGGTTTTATCAAGTTGGCCAGAAGATTGCAAAAGTAAATACAACTTAGAAATTCTAAGGTGCAGGGGAGGTTCTAATAGTAAAACTTACTTAAATAAACTAGTGATTTGAAATAAGGACATAGTATAGTATACATGAAATAAACCCAGAAATTTTGAGTAAGCTATACTTGAGTCGAAGTGAACATTACTTACAATACAAGTAAACTCAACTGACTTAACCTTAGTAACTAGAACTCAAAATTTCCAAGTAACTTTACTTGATTGTTCAAGGCAATCGGTTTCCAAGGTTTTTCTAAGTAAACTAATTGGATTTTACAGTGTGTGTTTTCAGAATAAATGCACCAGTATGGTGCCAGAATAGTCTCAAATTAGTAGTAGAAGAACGCAGCCGGGCATATTGGAAGCCGTATTCACTCAACTGTTCAAATCGAACACTAAAAAAGCAGAATTCAAGCGATTCGTGGATGAGGAATGAACTGATTAGAGAGCTCTACGTGTTTCTTTTATGCCTTTACAGCTGAACAAGGTGGTTCATATTGTGAATATGGACATTGACGTTTAAACATTGTTGAATTATTGTTATATTGTTATTACTTTGCACTATTTAGAGAGTTACTATACTGTCATTGCACTAACGTTTAATTTGCCGTAATGTATCAGACTGTTTCTTTTCGTGTTTACTGAATCGAGTAAACGTTCCCCTCCACTACGTGATAAAAACGTTGTTGTCCTTCTTGCTGTTGTCAACAGATAAACTGTCACGAAAATACTACGTCACTGACATTACACTGATCTCGGAAAATAATAATAAAACGGCTGTTTATTCAATTTGGAAGTGAACGAAGTTGTCAGAACGCTGGTTTGCATTCTATTACCGGTAATAAAGTTTAACTGACTTGTCTGACTGTGTTGTTGACATTCGCTTTGAGTGCAGCTTCATCTAGTGGACGCATAACGCAACAGCAGCCACTACTGAAGCTTTTATTGTATGCGCCTTATAATGCGGTGCGCCTTATGTATGTATTTTTTAAAATAGGTAATTCATTAAAGTTGCGCCTTATAATCCAGTGCGCCTTAGAGTAGACAATTCTGAGGCCTTCGATATTGCCTTTACTATACTTTATGTATCATGTACAGAAAATTTTCACCCACAAGGAGTCATGAGCAAATACCAACAGGAACTTAAATATGTGCAGGGGTACCACATACCCATATCCATCGGCATCCTCTGTGGGTGCTAGTGATTCTTAAATTCTGTATACAGTGCCTGTCCTCCAGGTCAAAGTTACCTGTCTTCAGTAAATCCCCAATTGAAGCAGCTTATGAGATTTTTCCACTCATTTTATTTTGCCTACAGAAACAACTAGTCATTTCCCAGAAAATACCCAAGTTTTTACTCCTTATCTGTCTTTTTATATCTTATAAAGGAAATGTGAAAAAATTGAGTTTTGTATGCAATTTTATTCATCCCAATGAGTTTCTTTTGATTTTTTTTCCTTGCAGCCTTTGAGAAGGCCACCTGTCTTGTTTTGTTTACATCAACTACTGATTGATCTCAGACAGAACTAAAACATCCACACATTCTGTGTTATGTAAATAACTCTGTGACCTGGACTTCAATTAAAGTTCACTGTCAAGTCATGGTGACCCAAGGACAACCTTTGTACCTTTTTTGTACAGCATGCTTGGGAATGTGGATAAATGCAACAATCAACTTTTTTCTGATGTTGGGGTCAATGAGTCATACATTTTAAGTTGAAAAAATACTGTTAAAGAGATTTTTAGGGGGGTTTAACACAGTGATGGGTAAATTTGACCCAAGGAAAACAGGAGAGTTTACTATCATCACACAATGTAAAGTACAAAACTAAAAAAGTAAATTATTATCAACGCTGATCAGTTTTCATTTTTGGTT
The DNA here is from genome assembly GCA_016785265.1 of Paraplagusia blochii. Lineage (NCBI taxonomy): Eukaryota > Metazoa > Chordata > Actinopteri > Pleuronectiformes > Cynoglossidae > Paraplagusia > Paraplagusia blochii. The sequence continues at coordinate 3,554 of JAFBJS010002422.1, forward strand.
TTCTTTTGAATGCTGCTGGGTTATTGGTTTCTAAAAAAAAAGTAAGATAAATAGATAAAGAGATTGATAGAACTTTATTAATCCCTCAGGAGTATCCTTCAAGAAATTACAGTTCCAGCCACAGAACAGCAAAGAACAAGAGTTGGATACAAGAAGTACAAAGAAGATCATTACAATAGGAACAATATGGATTGGTTGAGGTATGTACAACCAGAACAGTGAACAGTGGATGTTTGTAAGTAAAGTTAGTGGTAAACATACACATAAAAGTAGCAAGGTTGATGCTAGTAGTGTTAGTAGCTTAATTTGTAGTCATTACTTTTGAGTATTCACAATCCAAATTGTTATTGTTATCATATTTCATTATGATAATGACAATATTTTATTGTAATAGTATTCTATTACTATAATTTTGTATAAAAATATAATAATATTGAGTATACCTGCACACACATGCATATATCTACAAACAAACACACCCAAATGTACATATGCCTGCGCATATACACACATCTGTAGACATATATAGAGTGGGCATATACTGTATATTTGAGTGGGTTCTCTCTTTCCTCTCTAAGTGAAAGCTTATTTTACTTAAGTTAATAGAATCTTAAATGCCCACGTCATTAAAATATTCCCATTATACAGTATAAAGTATGGTATGTGGCATTCATGTACATATAAATGTTCATGCTGGTGGTCCCTGGGCAACCCTTCGTTGCTGTTCATCAATGGGTGCATCGATATCCTGAATCAACACTTTTTTTTAAATGGGTTCCCTCTTTCCACTCCATCTGCCCAAAGTCTTTGCATCTTTCAAAAATTTGATATGATAATGGATTATTATATTTATGAGGAGTCGATGTTGTCTGCTTAAATGTACTACATTAAAGGTTGCTTCTAATTAAAAAATAGACAAAACAATAATTTGATATGGTCTGTTAATTAGTTAATTAGAACTGTTAAAGAGGCTTGCAAAAACAGGGTTTTCAGTTTTAAGTTTAAGTTTTTTTCTATCAGCGCTAATCTTTACTGCGTTTTGTCCTCCCGTCTGCATCAAAAATGGCGGACCTATAACAAAAGTAAATGAACTGATGGAATATTCTAGAGTTGATCTCTAGAGCTTGACAACACACACTGTGACAGTGACGTATCGGATTTCAACTATATTAAGCTTGGTTGGTTTGGTTGTTCGTGAATGATCGATGATTTGCTGTTGCTCTTTTTTTAAAAAATAAATAAAGAAGGTAATAAATAAATTATGTTTTGTACTTTTAAGGTTGACTCTTGATCAGAAATATAATTTATCAAATTTATAAGCAATGTAACAATTTCGGGGCAAGATAAGACCATTTGATTACCAGTTTTGGGAAGGATGGTTTCGGACAATAATAAAGTACATACTCTTCTTCCCAGCTTTACATAGTAAAGGTTTTACTTTTTTTTTGTAATACATGGAAGAAGCAGTTATTTAGCATTTAACTTAATTTGGAAAATACCATTCAATTTGTCTCTGCAGCAAATGAATGCTTTATGATATTTATAAGCAAGTTATTCTAATATTAACATTACTGTACTTTATTTTAAATAAACTGTATTGATATGGATTTCTTCTAATAACAACTCTGTAATCCTTTTTATGTAAACCAAATTTACTTTTATATGCATGCATTATTACTAAATTCTATTGTAAATACTGAGATCTTTTGCTGATTGCTTCTGCATTCGCTTATACCTCATGTATCACATATATTTATATATATATATAGATATAGATATAAAGTAAATAAGCATCAACAAAGAATACCAACCATCCACCAACTGTGGTTACTGTTGAAAGGTCCTATTGTGAAAATGCTCTTTCTTTTTTATTTTTTAAAGAAAAGTTACTACAGCCCTTCTGGTTTCAGGTGCTTAATGAGGCTTATCAATGCCAACATTAAATGATACTGAGGCTGTCAGCAACAACGCCCCTGTCCACAATGCCTGTGGACAGGGGCGGTTCTAGACAAAAATTACCAGGGGGGCCACAGAGGGACCAACGTGTTTTCATATATATATATGTGTGTGTGTGTGTGTGTGTACCTTAACCATAACCTTTTGCTATATAAGATATATAGCAAAAGGGGCGATGAAGATGAAGAAAACGACATTGGCAAGATGCCAATGTCGTTTTCTTCATCAACTTACCCTGATAAAGCACAATGAGCTGTAGATCTTGTAGGTACTGTGCTATACAAAAGTAATTATCCCTTGTCTTATCCCTTATCCCGTGCCCTTATCTAGACCAGGGGTCTAGATAAGGGCACCGCGTCGCCCACAGTGACCATGTCAGTCGCCCGCAAGCCAGTTCTAAAAAAAGACCTAATCACGAACTATCACTGTCTAAAATTTAATTACAATTTTATTGCCATTCTTTTTGGATTGCATTAACAATCATAAGATTATAAGATTGCATTGATGTAAATTAATAATAAAAAGTATAAAAAATATATAAAAACCTTTACAAAAAATCTTAAAAATCATAAAGTAGCAGAGTTCGCTAATATGAGAATTCTGATGTAGAATGGGGCAAAGTTCAGTCTAGTGCGCATGACAAACTTAGCCTTGGTCTTGAGCATTGCGAGTTGTGTGATCAAAGCGGTAGCCCTTTCATTACTCAGTGCCCTTGAAGTAGCTCTCAGTTTCAAAAAGGTTGGAGACCCCTGATCTAGACTATTCATCAATTAGTAATATATTAAGAACTGCATTTAGTCAAACTATGTGAAATTCATTTAGTGAAACTGCACAGCCGCAGGTGCCACATGCACATACAAGCACGAGCGCGCGCACACACACACACACACCACAAAGCTGATGGAGCATTGGGCCTGCTTGACACACTTGCTGACTGACTTGCCAGTCAGCAAGTGGAGAGGAGAGGATTGTAAGAGGAGAGGATTGTAATTAAGATTAAAGATTAAGTTCCTGTTTTTGTCATTGTGATTCACAACACAGCATTTTGGATTTAACCCATCATCAAAGTGAGCAGTTGGCAGCTATTGAGCCCCCGGGAAGCAGTGAGTAGGGACGATACCTGGCTCAGGGCACCTCAGCAGTAACCTGGCACTTGGGGGATTCGAAAAGGGGGCCTTGCGGATCCAAGTCTGCTCCCTTACCACTAGGCCACCACTGCCACTTATCGCAAGGCATTCAAAATTATCATTACACAAGCACAGTTATGACGGTTATTTCATTAATTAATTTCATTAATATCCAAAATATAGTTAGTTACAAAGTGGTATGGGACTTACTTCAATGGTGAGAGTAGGTTGTATGGGTGAAGTCAAGTATGATAGCCCTTACATTATATATTCACGTCAATGGTTTGGCGAACTCTCACAAACATTAAACAAACTCGAGATGAAAAGCAATGGCAACTCGAATCTGTGCGTACATGCAAAGAATAACTGCAGTGCAGGTGCAGGGAGTATTTCAGAAACGGAATACTGTCATTATTTCCTTCAAAATAAGTTCAAGAATATGTAGCCACAGGTGTTCTACGAAATTATCTGATGTCACAATTTCTGTCACTGGGACATTTCCGAAACACAGCCCCATTAGGAATTTGGGTAAAAACAAATGGCTGGCTCTCCACACGTTTTAAATCGGCTTACATGTCACATGTTGAGTTAATAACATTAGGAAATAAATGGTTTCCTTACCTCACCCTGGTTGCAGTCAGTCAACTCTGTTCAATGGTAGCTCTCCACGAGGTAACCTGTGTTGAGCTTTGAGTTTGAGTCCATCAACGCACGTCGCCAACTCCCATTAGTTCTGCACTGCACTTTTGGAGCCGCGCATGCCTGTGGATGCAGTAATGCTGGATTTCAGTAGGTGCCTTTAGGAACCATAAGTAGACCTTTTAATTTCATAACATTTCAAAACACTGTCACTTTTTTAAAAAAGAAAAGGAACATACACAAATATATAAAATTGCCTTGCCAGCTGTGATTGCCTTGGTTATTACTTTTGGATATGGAGCTTAAGCAACTTTAAATTCCTCTTTGTCTCCAACCTGGTTGCTCCATCTCTAGCATTATTTTACCAAGGTATCTGCAGTCCCTCCTCTGAACATGTCCAAACCATTCCATTCTGGAGTCTGGCTTTTTTAATGCTGACCATTGTATTTATACTAATCACCACCATTAGAAAGTAGGAAAGTAAAAATTCCCCCATACTCTTAAATGGACACCACTATTTCAGGTCTTTTTTCAGCTTATCCCGTTTTCTTTCGGCTTATCCTGCGAGTCAACAATTTACATCTCACCCTGTAACCTGGACACCAGTATTTCAGGTACTGCCATTTATTTTCTGAGCAATGGCAACAGTATTTCAACCAATAAATCTAAAAAGTACATGAACCAGTTCACAGCAGACCCAGTTTTTAATGTGAAGCCAATTTTTGAATTCTAACCATAATACAAATAAACAGCTATCAATTTTGTGACCACTGAGTCCGTGAAATCACACTTGAAAGTAATTATTTGCACATATCCTCTGCCACAAACAGTTTCTAAATGGTCCCTGACTCTAATATTACACATCATAAACTATTTAAGGACTTACTGTTCTATTTTTCCCCTGGTCACGGTATTTCGATCATCAACACTTTTTGCTTGTAAGAAAGTTTAAATGGTCCCAAACTCTTAGCTTACTCTTATGAAATGACTTACAAGATGGTAAGAAATTACATAAACATCTACTTTTCATGCAGTGTATCAAATCACTTGAAAGTGACTTCTGGAGTTAATTGTATTTTACTACTTTTATTTTTTGTCTTATGTAAAAGAGATATTTGTTGAGAATATTTTGCATTAAAACAATAAACAGTGGAAAAGAAGATAATGTGTATTATATTTGGATTATATTCTAATTCTATTTTATTACTGTTATAGGATGTGAAAAAAGGACATGAAATTAACGAAATGACAAGATGTTTTGCTTCTTTCCTACAAAAACATGATGCGGTCAGGTTTTCATACTATGAAAGAGAATCAATGAAATAGCAGTGGAAAACTATGGTAAAATAGGTTGAGTGAAGTAAAAATCTGGGACCTGTGACACTTTTCTTCACAATAACAGTGTTGGTTGGTTGATATAACGATCAAATTATTTCATATTGACATAGGTAGCTGTGTGTGAGTAAAGAATCCATTTGCATGTTCCTAGTAACTAAAAGGGGTTGATTAGTTGTAATAACACAGACACGAGTCAAAAATAGAATAGTGGATTCAGAATGTGGTATTTGGGTGTCATAGAGTGTGGGACATTTACGTTTACTTTCTGACTCTTACTTATTTACATAGTAATAGTGTGGTTGGTTAAAATACCAAGGCCAGCAGCCAAAAACAAAATTCTCTTAGGGTAATGGTGTCTGGGACAATTCACACTTTCCTCCTAACACCCTGTTCCTGGTGAGCTGAATGCACAGTCTCAGGTCTAGAGGCATTCACACCTCTAGACCTAGCTCATCTGGAGATCAAACGTCTTTAAGAAACCTAGATAACTGAGAATCTACTCAGAGAAGTTGATAGGTTGATATACTCCAACGGTCAGAAGTGTCGATCAGTAAAAATACCAAGCTCAACAGATAAACCTAATAGCTGGTTCTGTAGTAGCTAATGGTGTTTGAAGTAAGAGGCTGGAACCATTTACACTTTACTTATAACTAAGAGTGTTGATTGGTGGATACCATGGCCAGCCGTCAAAATTAGATTAGTTTCAAATACATTTATGAAGTGTCTTGGACATTTTGAAGGGCCTGAAACATGTAATGGTTTGAAATGTAAGAATCTGGGACCATTTACACTTCCCTTTGGAATAGTAGTTCCAGAAAAAATAATGACATAATGATATATAATATTAAATATTAAGGACCATTCACTAAATGAGAAATAGAATTGTACGTCCTGAAATAAATGATGGTGTTTAAAGTAAATCTCATTCCAAAACCTCTCTTTTTCTAAAGTATGGGACCATTCACATTTTCTTACTTTCCGATATTGATTGGTTTGGTCCAAAAAGGTATTGTTTTGTAACGGATAGATATGGGGCCATTAATACATTCTTTTTAACTAAAAGTGCTGATTGGTTGGAATAATATGGCCAGCAGGTGGAAACAGAATACTAGGTCCTAAATAAAGTTTTGGTGTTCAATATAAAAGTCTTCGACAATTTCATTTTCCTTCCAACTATTATTTTTGATTGGTTAAAAGCCCATTGCCAGCAGGAAATAACTAAAGTGTTTCGAAAATGGGTATTGAGTTGAGGGTCCACTTTTATCAAATAGGACTACAGACTCTTATATGATATTAGCATGTTGTATAAGAGTCTGGGACCATTTGAAATTTCCACAAACTAAGTTGGTGTTTATTGGTTGAAGTACCATGAAAAGCAATTGAATATAGAACATTCGGTTCTTACATAAATAATGGCGTGTTAAGTAAAACTCTTGGACACTTTCCTACAAGATAAGATTTTATTTTGTTATTGTGACGTTGTGATTCACACTACAGCGCACAACATAATTTGGCCTCTGCATTTACCCATCATCAAAGTGAGCAGTGGGCAGCTTTTGAGAGCCCGGGGAACAGTGTGTGGGGATGATACCATGCTCAGTGCACCTCAGCACTAACTTAGCAATAAGGGGATTCCAACCGCCATTCCAACTTCCTTGAACCACTAGGCCACCACTGCCGCCAAGAGAATGAATGTTGGAATACATGCCCAGGATTTAAAATTTAAGAATAGAGAATAAGATATCAGTAGGGTTCCTTTTTACTATTATTGGTTAAGATTAGGATGTCCAATTTAACATATACCGATACCAGAGATGTTCACAAGTTACTTTTTCCAAGTCTAAGTCAAGTCTCTCGACCCAAATCCAAATCAAGTCTTGAGTCTTTCGTGCCAAGTCCAAGTCAAGTCTCAAGTCACAAATAGCTGAAACTTTTCATATTAGACGCTATCTGAGATAATACTGCATTGCAGTGTTATTTTGGATTAAAAGTTTGTACTGTACTGTATTATAGGTCTTTAATATGCTATTTCACACTACACCATCAAAGTTGATCAAAACAATGTACTGTGCATGTGCAATGTGAAGAAACACCACAAAAGCTTTAAGCTTGAACACGGTATTTTGTGAATACTACAGGATGTGTACGAACTGATTTGCTTAAGTGTTCTTGTCCTTTTACCAACTGAAAATAACAAATGAAAGAAAATGAAAATATATAACTGAGTATTGTATGTACGGTACTGTACTACAGTGCCACTGTGAATGTGCTTAGGCTAAGAAATCATATGCATTACATGCTGTTTATGGAGAGGCTTCCATTTCTGTTATGTCAGTGACAACATCTAAACTAAAACAGCCATTCATTCATAGAATATCATTAGGCTCAATACACGCAGGCTGCTACTTGCCACTAAACGTAGTGGCCTGAAGTATAAAAGCCAACAGACTATAACTGTGGCTGAATTAGTTTGGTAACGGTAACGTTTTCCGGGAATCTGGCTCCATCGGGAAATGTGAAGACGGGACCCAGGAAAAAAATTGGGAGAAAAAAAGGTGAGGTGCGTCTATTTGTTCTCATACAGTAATGCGGACGATAAAGGGTCTTACGGAGCGTCTTTCCCCCAGACGTTTTCCCGAGGAGAGTGCAAGCGCGTCAGTTTTTTTTCTCTTTCGCAGCCCCTTCGGCCTGCAATCATGAACTTAGTTTTAATTAAATTTTTTAAAGAGTTCTGTTGTTTTCCATGGTCTGTGAATGCGTCTGGGTGAATGCATGAGCAAGGAGGCGGGGGAGCAGGAGTGTATGAGAGTGAGAGAGACGCAGCAGATCTGTGTTTGCTCTATGTATTGGCGTGGTTATGGGCGACAGTGACCAAATTCTGTGAGTAAGACTTTGCAATAATTGCGGAATTCTAAAGCAAAGCCTCTACTTAAATTATACATCCGGCTGGACGTTTAAATAAATAACCTTTTATGGACACTATTTACGACTCGCGAGTCAAGTCCGAGTGAAGTCTCGAGTCTTACAGGGCAAGTCTCAAGCCAAGTCACAAGTCTTTATTTGTGCGACTTAAGTGTGACTCGAGTCCGAGTCTCAGACTCGAGTCCCCATGTCTAACCGATACTGATATTAACTGATACCGATATAGGCAGCTAATTTCCCCTGAATTAGTGTGATACCAGACTAAAAGACTTTGTAGCAAATTGTGCTTCTTAGGCCGAGATATGATCAACTTTGGCTGATATTTTTTTTTTTCTGATAATTTTTTTTGGAAAAGTTTCAGCTCGTGTGTTATTAACCAAAGTGCCAGAAATTTGGGTCTGAGGCTGTTAAACCACGAAACTAACCACATATAAATCAATCAAGCACAGTGTGTGTTACCACAAATTATTATTTTATATGTCTGAGTGCATAACAGACATGGGGACTCGAGTCTGAAACTTGAGTCGCACTTAAGTCGCACAAACAAAACAAACAAAGACTTGTGACTTGACTTGAGACATGCCATGTAAGACTCGAGACTTGACTCGGTCTTCGATGTTATGACTCTCGAGTTGTAAATTAGATCCATAATAAAGGAATTGTCTATTTTATCATTCAACTTATTTCACTTTTTCCGATGTGTTTCCCAGCGCTATGGAAAAATTTACTTTTGTCGGAAGATAACGTTACTAGTTTAATATTTTGCCGAAAATGACAAATATCAAATCCAGGGATGTATTTATTTATTTAATTTTTACGCCGTGTAAATGCCTTATTTAAATATTGTAACATCCAGCCAGGTGTATAATTAAAGTAGAGGCTTTGCTCAAGAATTCTGCATTTATTGCGAAGTCTTATGCACAGAATTTGATCACTGTCGGCAGTAACCACACCAATACATAGAGCAAACACAGACCTGCTGCGTGTCTCCCACAATCACACACTCCTGCACATGCATTCACCCAGACGCATTCACAGACCATGGAAAACAACAGAACTCTTTGAAAAATTAACTTAAACTAAGTTCATTATTGTACTTGCCCAGATCCGGAACTTTCTTCAGTTTTCAAGTGTAAGTCTATTGGAGAGTGGAGTGCACGAGACATACAATTGAAAAATGACTACCAGAGAAAACTGAGAGCTTCCAGCAGAGCCCATGGAGATGTGCAGGTAAAGAGCCACACCACCACCATTTTCAACATGCAGCCTGACTCAGTGCCAAGCAGTCAGCCCCTATCTGCTCAGTGCTACACACAGTATCCTGCTCTCTCTCCTGTGACAGCTCCTAATCCTGTTTGTCACACACAGTGTTCCCCCTCCATCACTGTCGCCAGTCAAAGTCACACCGCACAACAAGCCCCCTGCTCACCCTCATGTCCTCCAGTGCCAGCTGTGTTACAGAGCATGCAGGAGACCGAGGACAGGATTCTCTCCCGCATGATGGCCATGTTGGAGTAGATGATGGGCAAAGTGCAGCAGTGCTCCCCGTGATGGGCGACTCCAGGGTGATCGTCGTGAGTATGCCTGTCGTGTCTGCAATGACAGCAAGCACACCACTGTCACTCACTGCAGGTCAGAGAGACTGTGTTTTGCCTGTTTCACCCCAGGCCACACAAGGATGGAGTGTCCAGCAAAATCTCCCTCTGAGCCTCAGTCTATGGGAAACTAGGAGACCCGTATTCAGATGGAGGCAGTATGGGTCACAGTTTAAAATTCTACAATGGAGATATTTCTGATGCAGAGACTGTTCATGCATATCACAAAATCTCAAGTAATGATGCTCAAGTTGTCTTTCAGAATATGCACAAAGTTAATGGCAGTGGCAGTCTTTGCTACACGCCTGTGATGATTGGTAATACAGTGAGCCTGAATGCACAGTGGGTCTATGGCCTGTACAATCAATGAGACTGCTGAAATGAAGCTTATAGAAGCTCGGGTAGTGACTGCTGGTGATCAGTTCAATACAGATGTTGTTCTCATTGGTTGTGGTGGTGGGTGCGTCATGCCAGAGTCAGCTGTCTATTTGCGGATGGAAGTGTATGGCTGCAAGAACAGAGCAGTTTCTGTCAACGTTCTGTGAATCATGGTCGCGAGAATGGTCACTTCAATGTGGCGAGATAGGTGGGTGCCATTAAAACTCATCAACACATCTGACAGGCCTGTGTTATTAAGACATAATGCTAAGCTAGCAGACGTTTTTCCCTGTATTGCTCTTGAGGACATGGATGACACACACACTGAGGTCCCAGTGGCCAGTCGTTCTCTTTTAACCAGTCCCCCTGGAAATGATGTAAGCTCTGCCGCTGAAAGACTGGGATCAGTCGGATTAAGTGGCATGGATGTAAACTCCTGTGATGTGACTGAAGAGTGCAGAGACAGGTTGACTGAGCTGGTTGTGGTGATATAATGATCATCACCTCATGCCATCATCTCGATTGTGCAGAGTCAAAGGACTTTGTCCATTGTATTCACCTCTCAGATCACAGACCATTCTGGCTTCCTTTCAGACGAGTGCCCCCTAGTCAATATCAGAAGTTTTGTCGCGTGCTAAGTGATATGGAGAAGAAAGAGATAATTGGGAAGTCCACCAGTGAGTATGCATCTCCATTGGTTCTCATCTGGAAAAAGAATGGAGAAGGATGGTCACCCGCTTCCTCACCAGGCTGACTGCTTTGCGGCACTCGGAGGAAACGCTCTTTTTAGTACTATGGATCTGATATCCGGATTCTATAACATGCCGTTGCATGAGGACAACAAAAAGTACTCAGCCTTTACCACTCCAATGGGTCTGTGCGAATACAATTGGTTGCCACAAGGTCTTTGCAACAGTTCTGGAAGCTTTATGCGTATGATGACAAGCATTTTTGGGGATCAGAATTATCTAAGCCTGCTTTGCTATTTGGATTATCTGCTAGTCTTTGCTCCAGATGAGTCAACTGCTCTTCAACGTTTGGAGATGGTGTTCAGCAGTCTGTGAGGTTTCTCGTGCACATAGTGGATGAAGCTGGAGTGTCTACTGATCCCAGTATGATTGAGGACACCGTGCAGATGACGAGCACTGATGGAAGCAAATGGTGTCACTCACTCAGCTAGATGGGTCAGGTCTTTCCTGGAAATAGTTAATTATTACCAGCATTTTGTGCCCAACTACTCTGCTATTGCCAAGCCCCTCTCCTCTCTGTTGTCCGAAGAAAGGTGGATGGTCAAACCCAGGTCTCAGGGCAGGAAGTTGACTGCTGCTGACTGGACTCCTGACATGGAGCAAGCATTCCAAACACTGAAATCACTGTTAGCTGAAACCGTTTTTCTGACTTGCCCCTTCATGCTATCTGTAGATGCCTCCATTGATGGGATTGGCGCGGTCACAGATAAAGGAAGAAGAAACCAGGGCGAGACCTATTGCATTTGCCAGCAAGTCACTTTCTCAATCCCAGAAGAACTACCCAGCGCACCGGTTGGAATTCTTGGCATAGAAGTGGGCGGTCTGTGAAAAGTTCAGCCACTGGCTGAAGGGCCATATCTTCACGGTGTGGACCTACAACAATACGTTGACCCATATCATGACTTAGCCAAAGTTAGACTGCTGCGAGCAATGCTGGGTGGCGAAGTTAGCCAGCTACAACTTTGACATAAAGTATGTTGCGGGTCCCAAGAATGTGGTTGCTGGCGCCCTAAGCCGGGTGCCCTTTGTCAAGGAAAGAGTCAGTCTCAGACTCCTTCAAGAGTCATACAGGTGCCTTCTGTCTGAAGTTCAAGATGTAACCAATGACTGTTCAAGATGCCTTCGGGTCGCAGACCCTCCAGCAGAGAGCAAGCATGAGAGTCTTGCATTCTTGAGATATCTGATACACTGGGAGAAGCTTGTTCTTTGCAATGGAATACTCTACAGAGTCTTACGAGACCAAGTGACAAAGTCAAAGTGTCACCAGTAAACAGTCCCTGAGTCACTTAAAGCTATTGTCTTCAGTGGTGTTCATGATGATGCCGGTCACCAGGGTCAGTTCAGAAGCCTTGGGTTGGCCAGGCAGAGATTCTTTTGGCTCAGTCTTGACAGAGACATGAGAGACTACCACAACTGCAAACGGAGTATTGTCAGCAGGACCACAGACCCTGTTGACAGAGCACCCTCCAGCTTTTTTGCATTGACTCCTGGACAGCGGAGGATAACAAGAACAAGTCAGTGGACGTGCTAGCGGTGACTGACCACTTTACAAGAATGGCCCAGGCGTTCCATTGCAGTGATCAGTTAGCCAAGCAGGTGGCGAGAGTCCTTTGGGACAAGTTCTTCTGTGTGTTCGGGCTCCCAGAACATATACACAGTGACCAAGGGGCAAGCTTTGAGAGTCAACTAATCAGCGAGCTAGTTAGGGTCTCTGGTATAAGGAACACACCACCCCATATCATCCCAAGGGTAATGGTAGTGTGGAGCGTTTAATAGAACCCTTGGCAACACCTTACGGACACAAGCAAGGCGAGAATGCGGGGCGTGCCTCCATGGCACAGTTGAGTGCTCAGTGGCATTAGTACTCCACTTTTTATTCGAATTTGTTCGAATTTCGACGTGTGACCTGTGTGATGTTGTTTTCCCTGCATTGTGAGGGTGTGGGTGGACTTTGTGACGCAGAGAGACAGTTTGTTACTGGTTTTGATTTTGCCACAAGCTTCTGCAGACGGAGAATAATGCAGCTACCATAAAACTCCGCTAGCAAGTTCATATTCATTCTGTCCATAGTTTGGCTTTTAGTATACGGAAGATTCAACTTAGTTTGACATGCATTACTTTTGTTATGTTTGCACAGATGCTGCACATCAGTACACCGGAGCCTGACACGTGGTTTTTGTTTTCTATTTTCTAAGGTATGCAGCTCCAGTTCAAGTAAATGTTTATAGTATATATTATGAATGTTCCAATTATTATTTTGTTGTCAGAGAAATCTGCGCATTTCAGTCGGATGCTGCACATTAAGTACACCGCAGCCTGACGGGTGTTTTTTGTTTTCTATTTTCTAAGAAAATAAAGGTTTGTGAACTGCAGTTCCCGCGTGTTCCCTGACTGCCTCTGTTACACTTGAACACTGAGTAATGTATGTACAGTACTGGACTACAGTATAGGGCTATAATATAATATTGCACACTGCACCATCAAAGTTGATTAAACGAATGCACTGTGAATGAGCTTAGGCTAAGAAATTTTACAGGATATAGTATACTCATACACATACACAAAATAATGATAATAATTGCATACTATTATAACGAAATATCGTCATTATCATAATGAAATATGAATATATATATATATATATATATATATATATATATATATATATATATATAACAAAAACAATTCAGATTGTGAATACTCAAAAGCAATGACTACAAATTAAGCTACTAACACAACTAACATTAACCTTTCTACTTTTATGTGTATATTTACCACTAACCTTACGTTCTGTCTAAGATCAATCAGTCGCAGATGTAAACAAAACAAGACGGGTAGCCTTCTCAAAGACTGCAAGGGGAAAAAAATCCAAAGAAACTCATTGGGATGCATAAAATTGCATACAAAACTCCCTTTTGCACATTTCCTTTATAAGCTATAAAAAGACAGATAAGGTGTAAAAACTTGGGTATTCACACATTTTCTGGGAAATGACTAGTTGTTTCTCTAAGCAAAATAAAATACCTGTAAAAATCTTGTAAGCTGCTTAAATTGGGGATGAGCAGGAATGTATATAAACACTCATTTTCAAAAAACTCACAAAACAGTGTTTAAATAACTTGATTATTACTATGATCAAGCAGTAAAAAAATGCAACACCATTGTACAAATCAGGTTGCCTATTTATTTGTTAATGATTTCTGATTGGCTGATGATGTCTCTTGATTTTTTTAAATTATTTGCTGCAGAGAAAAAATAAATGAGATTTTCCAAATTAGTTTAGTCACTGGACTGAATACGAGTTTCTTTTATACCCTGTGTATTACACATATACAGTGTAAAACCTATACTATGTAAAGCCTGGACAAAATTGTGTTATTATCAATTAATACCAACAGGAAAAGTTCATTCATTCATTCATTCATTCTCATCCGCTTGTCCGGAGCCGGGTTGCGGGGGCAACATTCGGAGGAGGGACGCCCAAACTTCCCTCTCCCTAGACACTTCCTCAAGCTTGTCTGGGGGGATCCCAAGGCGTTCCCAGGCCAGCCGGGCGACAGCGTGTCCTAGGTCTTCCTCTGGGTCTCCTCCCAGTGGGACATGACCCAAACACCTCCCGTGGGAGGCGTCCAGGGGGCATCCGATGTAGATGCCCAA
>JAFBJS010002422.1:17972-60009 GCA_016785265.1 Paraplagusia blochii
GTGTGACAGAGCTCCTCACCTTATCTCTAAGGGAGCGCCCTACCACCCTGCGAAGAAAGCTCATTTCCGCCGCTTGTATCCGGGATCGCGTTCTTTCGGTCATGACCATAGGTGAGAGTAGGAACGTAGATTGAAGCAGCTCCGCCCGGCACCTGGCTGCGCCTAGAAATTCTGTCCATATAAGTGATGAACAGAACCGGTGACAAAGGACAGCCCTGCCGTAGTCCAACATGCACTGGAAACAGATCCGACTTATTACCGGCAATGCGAACCAAGCTCCTGCTCCGTTCGTACAGGGACTGGACAGCTCTTAGCAAAGAGCCTCCAACCGTGTACTTCCTGAGTACCCCCCACAAGAGTCCCCGAGGGACCCGGTCGAAAGCCCTCTCCAGGTCCACAAAACACATGTGGACTGGTTGGGCAAACCCATGATCCCTCAAGAACTCTCTGGAGGGTGTAGAGCTGGTCCAGTGTTCCACGACCAGAACGAAAACCGCATTGTTCCTCTTGAATCCGAGGTTCGATTATTGGCCGAATTCTCCGTTCCAATACCCTTGAGTAAACTTTCCCTGGGAGGCTGAGGAGTGTGATCCCCCGATAGTTGGAGCACACCCTCTGGTCCCCTTTTTTAAAAATAGGGACCACCACCCCAGTTTGCCACTCCAAAGGTACCGACCCCGAATGCCACGCGATGTTGCAGAGACGTGTCACCCAAGACAGTCCCACAACATCCAGAGACTTCAGGTACTCAGGGCGGATCTCATCCACCCCCGGCGCCTTGCCACCTAGCAGCTTTTTGACTGCCTCCGTGACTTCAGCACAGGAGATTGGTGAGTCATCCACTGAGCACCCTGTCTCTCCTTCCTCCGAGGAAGACGTGTCAGTGGGATTTAGGAGATCCTCGAAGTATTCCTTCCACCGTCCAACAACACTCCCCACAGAGGTCAACAGCTCCCCATCCCCACTGTAAACCAGTATGGACAGGGAACTGCTTCCCCCTTCTGAGTCTCCAGATGGTTTGGCAGAATTTCTTCAAGGCCGTCCGATAATCGTCCTCCGTGGCCTCCCGAAACTTTTCCCAAGCCCGAGTTCTAGCTTCCGCCACTGCCTGCGCCGCGGCCTGCTCAGGCAGCCTCTACCTGTCGGTAGCCTCAGGAGTCCTCCGAGCCAGCCAGGCTCGGTAGGACTCCTTCTTCAGCTTCACGGCATCCCCAACCTCTGGTGTCCACCACCAATTCGGGGATTGCCGCCCCGACAGGCACCCGAGGCTTTACGCCCACAGCTTCGAACAGCTGCTTCTACAATGGAGGAGGAAAACCATTCAGTCCATTCAGACTCAATGTCTTCCCACTCCCTCGGAACCTGTTCAAAGTTCTCCCGGAGGTAGGAGTTAAAGGCATCCCTCACAGGGGGTTCCGCCAGACGTTCCCAACAAACCCTCACGATACGTTTGGGTCTGCCAGGTCTGTCCAGTTTTGCTCCCCGTAAGCGAAGCCAACTCACTACCAGGTGGTGATCAGTTGACAGCTCAGCCCCTCTCTTCACCCGAGTGTCCAAGACATATGGCCGGAGGTCAGATGACACGACTACAAAGTCGATCATTGACCTCCGTCCTTGGGTGTACTGGTGCCAACTGCACTGATGTACACCCTTATGTTTGAACATGGTGTTCGTTATGGACAAACCGGGTGCTTGCACTGAAGTCCAACAACAAAGCACCACTCGGGTTCAGATCAGGAGGGCCGTTCTTCCCAATCACACCCCTCCAGGTGTCACTGTCATTGCCCACGTGAGCATTGAAGTCCCCCAACAGGACGATGGAATCCCCGGGAGTAGCACTTTCCAGTACTCTTCCCGGTGCCTGCAAGAAGGTCGGGTACTCTACACTGCCGTTTGGCGCATAGGCTGCAACTACAGTGAGAGTCCTTTCCCTGACCTGGAGGCGCAGGGAAGCGTCCCTCTCGCTCAGTGGGGAAAACTCCAACACACGCCTAGCGAGCTAGGGGGCTATAAGCAAGCCTACTCCAGCTCGTCGCCTCTCACCGTTGGCAACTCCAGAGTAGAAGAGAGTCCAGCCTCTCTCAAGGAGTTGGGTCCCAGAACCCAAACTGTGTGTTGAGGCGAGCCCGACTATATCTAGTCGGTATCGCTCAGCCTCCCGCACCAGCTCAGGCTCCTTTCCCCCCAGCGAGGTGACATTCCATGCCAGAGTGGTTGTCTGGGGATTGGGCCGCCGGGATCCCCGCCCACGACTGCTGCCCAAATCACACGGCACCGGCCCCTTATGGACCTTCCTGCGGGTGGTGAGTCCACATGAAGGTGGAGGTGGGTCCACGTCTTTTCTTCGCCGGGTCCCGTGGACCCAGACCCGGCCACCAGGCGCTCGCCTATGAGCCCCAACCCCGGGCCTGGCTCCAGAGTGGGGCCCCGGTAACGCCAATCCGGGCGACGTACACTGCCTTCATGGTTCGTTTTTCATAATGGGGTTTTTTTGAACCGCTCTTTGTCTGATCCATCACCCAGGACCTGTTTGCCTTGGGAAACCCTACCAGGAGCATTGAGCCCCAGACAACATAGCCCCTAGGTTCACCTGGATGCTCAAACCCCTCCATCACGTTAAGGTGTCGGTTCAGGTAGAGGTGTATCTTTTTTTGAAAAATGCAAAAATTTGTGGAAAATGGAGGGAAAGGACAGAAAAAAGTGTTGGCAAAGTACGGATTTGGACTATGAAGGAATGCCTTTTGGGGAATTGTTTTATTATTAATTAATCTATATATGATCGCATTCATTCATTTTTTAAAAATATAATTAATTTCAAAAGGCACCAGCAAACAAGGAGGAAACCAATATAGAAAACTGAATACTATTGAAAATGAGGTTCCTTTTTAGTGTCTTTTTTACAATGCGTGATGATGGTTAATATGAAAAGTACATGTGTGCCGATAACATCGGTGTCTGGTTCAAAGTACCTACGGAGAGTCACTAGTGCCGAGGGACCATCATGGTAGGAGTTGCATACCATGCTGTTTACTTCATTTGTAATGTTATTGTCAGATGTAATGTTATTGTGAGTTCAGCGTCGGTGCATACATTTCAGGTTAGACATTTTGGGAAGTATTTGAAAATTGAGTCATTCAGCACTGCATGGTCAAAAGGTTTTAGCAAAACTTGGAGGAGGAATCTCACAAAGCATGTGGTTTGTCAAAACAAGCAGTGAAAACATAAAATGGGAATTTCTTTACCAAAAATATTTTACCTTAATTGAAGACTTATTTCACTATGGGTAATGCAATTTTAAATGACCATATTATTACAATCTTCTCACTATATACAGTATGGTACGCGGCACATTTGAACATATTTATGTTCATGATGGTGGTTCCTCCCTAATCTCCCTGTGGGTGCTTTGAATCAGGCTCCCAATGAATCTGCACTCATGTACATGTTCATGCAATATTAAGTACAAGACAAAATAAGAAATTAATTTTCAACAGTATGTAATTTTCTCTGTTGGTTTCCTTGTGAATGCTGCTCGTTTACTAAAGTCTTTTGAAAAAACATATTTTGGGAGACAACAAATGAATGTGACTGTAAGAAAATTGATAAGTAATGCCAGATGTTGGTAGGTGTTAGGAAAATTCTATTGTATTTGCTTACTATGTTATTTTTATATTAAATTTGTGCTTTGCCCTGCTTTGTAACCTTTATAGAAGAAAGAACTGAAAGATGAACACATGGTCACTAATTTCTTAACAGGATGTTTTGCTGTCTGCTTAAAGGTCAAAAGTGTATGTGTGGGGCGACAGACATGGTCCTGTCTCGTTTCAATATTATAAAAAAGGAACAACTATTGAGCAGTGGAAAAACCCAAAAACTCTATAGGCGTAACTGTCACATGTGTATGTATGCAAGAAGACTGTATAAATTGTGCGCACTGAAGGTGTTCTTTGGTCTAGTTCTGTATGTTATCATTGCACTCTACCCGCTTCTGTAATTAAATCAATTGACTTGAGTTTTGACTTTTGTATGCTAGGAAGCTTGAGTATGAACTGACAGATATCTTTTACAGTCCTTTTTACAGAAAAGTTTCCTTCGAGCCGGATCGACAACATCCAAGTTGGAAGACCTGGGAGATCATCGCAAAAAAGTCCATGCATGGCGTGAGAAAAACCACTCAGCATTGAACACCTGCCCTGAGGGTTCGGTGTTTTCTCAGGATCCAGCGGTGCCTGGTGACATCGACCCCGAGGTAGAGAACAGAATTACTGCGCATATTGATGTGAGTATAGTACACGGAAAGCGGATTAATGTACAAATGAGTGAGACTTGTTTTGGTGTGGTATAGATTAGTCGGATTGGAGGTTTTGGTTTCCCAGCCCAGACTACTATTGGTATAGATTAGTTGAATTGGAGGTTTTGATTTCCCAGCCCAGACTACTATTGGTATAGATTAGTCGAATTGGAGGTTTTGGTTTCCCAGCCCAGACTACTATTGGTATAGATTAGTCGAATTGGAGATTTTGGTTTCCCGGCCCAGACTACTATTGGTATAGATTAGTCGAATTGGAGGTTTTGGGTTCCCAGCCCAGACTGCTATTGGTATAGATTAGTCGAATTGGAGGTCTTGGTTTCCCAGAGCAACTACTATTGGCATAGATTACTCGGATTGGAGGTTTTGGTTTCCCAGCCCAGACTACTATTGGTATAGATTAGTCGAATTGGAGGTTTTCCTTGCTTATTTTTACTTTTACTCGAAAGTGTGCAATCGATGAGGAAGTGTGCGAATGGTTGCTTTCAAGAGAGATTTTACTGACTAGAGTCAGTCTCGGAAGTAACAAAGTTTGAAATCACTGTTTTATTTGTATTGTGGTTAAAATTGAGAAAGTTGGTTTGCAGAGACAGCTGTGTCCGCAGGAAACTAGCTCCTGTAGAAGCTTGGCACAGTCGATGATCTCTGTGAATGAGTGACTGATCGTTGACCACAATACTCAGCAAATATGGGACAAACTCAAGGTTGTGAATTGACTAAAAAGGAGCGGAAACGGCTCCAGCAAACACAGAAAGCGCTGCAAAAAGATCATGGTGAGAATGTTGATTTGATGCAATATGCTCAGAAATGGTCTGAGAAGTATGGATTTGACTGCTCTATTGACTGCGTTAAGAGACAAAAAAGGTGGTAAGAAAGGTGATGTCAAACACCCTGAAGTGCAGTGTGCATTGATGTGGTGTTCCACAGCCTCTAAGGTGCAGAAAAACAGAAACAGGATGACCTTGATTTAGCAGCAGTAGTAGCAGCGCAGACACAAATTCTTTTCACATTCTACATGCTGCCACTAGGCAACATCATCAGGAAGCACAACATAAATTTTCATTGCTATGCAGACGACACACAATTGTACATATCGTTACGGCCAGATGAACCAATACCCTTAATTAAAGTCTAAGATTGTCTTAGAGACGTTCTGGCATGGATGACCCAGAATTTTCTGATACTAAACGGAAAAAACTGAGGTCATGGTTTTAGGGCAAAAACATATAAGAGCACCATTGTCAAATGTAAGTTTAACCATAGGTGGCACTACCACAGTCCCCTGTGTTAAAGCAAGGAACCTGGGTGTCCTGTTTGATCAGGATTTATCCTTAGAGGAACAGATAAATCAAACTGTAGAACAGCCTTCTACCACCTACGTAACATTAAAACAATTAGAAAAATACTTTCAAGACCAGACTCCGAAAAGTTAATCCATGCCTTTATAACCTCAAGGCTGGACTATTGTAATTCCCTTCTGTCAGGATGCCCAAATAAATCCCTAAGAAGCCTTTAAATGGACCAGAATGTGGCAGCGCGCATACTGACTGGAACCAGAAGACGGGAACATATAACCCCTGTCTTGGCTTCGCTACATTGGCTAACAAATAAAAAGTGGAATTGAATTTAAAATACTCCTAATCACATTTAAGGCCCTAAATAATCAAGCACCACAGTATATCTGTGATTTAATCACCCCTTATCAACCAAATAGATCTCTCCGCTCCCAAAATTCAAGTCTACTGGTCATCCCTAAAATAAATAAAAAGGTGGTGAAACTTTTAGTTACCAGGCTCCTCTCATGTGGAACCAGCTGCCACTCTCAGTAAGAGAGTAAGATTCTGTCTCCTCCTTCAAAGTGAGACTTAAAACCCACCTCTTTAGTGTAGCCTATAGCTTACATTGGATTAGGCATGCCCCGATTAGATCATCTTAAAGAGATGCTGCTATAGGCCTAGACTGCTGGAAGATTCTTCATTCATCTCACACATAAAATGAGTACATTGATTTTATGGTCCTATTCTTTTAGCCTGTTCTAAAATCACACTACCACCATGTACTCACTTAAGTAACTGGTACCACTCTTTTACAGTTTCTGCTGCTGCAAATGCACGGGACAAGCACAAAACAAAAATGAGGACTCGGTCATCAACAAGACCAACCAGGACTTGAACTTTTTCTTTTCATTGTTTTTTGTGTATTGAAATTGTAAACTGAAAATGTTCTGAGTAACATCCACTGCATGTCTGTCCATCCAAGGAGTGGATCTGTTACCTGTGGTTCTCCCTGAGGTTTCTACCTTTCTTTTTTCCCCTGATAAAAGGGTCTTTTTGTTTTGGTAGTTTTTCCTTACCCTTGCTGATGGTCTAAGGATAGAGGATGTTACCAACCCTGTGAAGCCATGTGACAAACTGTGTTTTGTAAATGTGGGCTATATAAATAAAATTTGATTTGATTTGAAATTCGCCCACATTGTAATGTAGAACCTGAGCCCCAACAACCACAACAACCAGGGGTGATTCAAAACTATCTTCATAATAATCCTTTTCGTACCACAGTCACAACGGGACAACCATTACCCCAAATGGGCCTGTGTCTGTTCCTCCATCTGTTCCGAAAGCAACAGTTCCATGTGAAGCTGGATAATCATTTAATTTCAGCCCAGCTTCCCCAAGTGTCACATACCAAGCCTTGGGTGCAGCTGCAGCAGCTACTTCTGCTGCTGCTGGTCGTGGTACTGATGAAAATTTTACAGAACTTTACAAAATGTCTCATGGTATGCAAGTATAACTACCAACAACTTCTAACTTTCCTCTCATTGAAATGCCTAATCCATTAGCTGGTTTTAACGGTCAGCAACAAATTATGTATGTAAATCGACCATGGTCCGTTGTTGCTGCAGCGGAAGCAGTCATAGCAAGTGCAGATATTGTTCTATATCATCCTCTAACACTTCATGTGCCACATGCGGTTTCAGTTCTTTTAAACCAAAATCGCATTTCCTTTCTTTCACCGGCAACGCATTTGCACTGTATGACTACACTTCTTTCACAACCCCATTTGACTGTGGTTAGATGTACTTTTTTTAACCCTGCAACACTCTGCCTACACAACAGGATGGAGAGCCTCACAATTGCTTGGACAGTTCATTGACTACTTATCTGCCCAGACCAGATTTAGCTGATATACCCATTCCAGGGTCACTTTGGTTAGTCACTGATGGCTCTTCACTGAAAGACTCTTTGGGTGAGACAAAAACTGCCTATGCAGTCACTACACTCTCATCAGTTTTGCTTTTTGACACATTTCCTTCCTCTTTCTCGGCCCCAAGCAGCTGAGCTCAAAGCTGTGTGCGCAGCCCTTCACTACACTGCAGGCTTCCCTGTCACTATTTACACAGACAGTAAATACGTCTTTAATGCATGTCACACACACACAGCTATGTGGCATCTTAGAATATATTCCACGTCATCAGGTAGTCCAGTCAAACATGCACATTTGTTGAAAGAACTGTGTCATGCTCTAACACTTCCGTCAGCATTAGCCATAGTGTATTGTCCAGCACATACTGGAAACACAGACCTCGTTTCTCTTGGCAATGCCCTTGCTGACTCTACTGCACGAGCCTTGGCCTCTTCTTTTTTATTGTCCAGAGGTGCACTAAAACCATCTGTACTGTACCTGACCTCTTTGCACAACCATCACCTGCACTGTTGTAATATAATGTTATGTAGTGAAATGCACTATTTTACATCTTTTCTAATGATTATTTATTTTATGTTAGTATATTTTATGACATAACTGTAAACTCCTATCCTACTCATCTGGTCAACTGTAATGCCCACTATCCATCTATTTTCGCACTAACTATTCTGATTGCAGACCACAATACGGCAGACTTTATTGTAAACTGTATTGTAATGTTGTGTCTTGTCTGTGCATGGGATAGCAGGGAACGCAATTTCGATACCCTTGTATGTTCTGTACATGTAAAGGTATTGACAATAAAGCCGACCTTGACCAGATTTTCAAAAAGCAGCTCAGAATCATGTCCAAGCCTGTATGATTTGCTTAAAATATAATGCTCAGGGTGCAGTAAGAACAAGACAAGGTGCATTTCCTGTGCCTACTGAACCATTTAAACATTTACATATGGATTACATTGAATAAAACAAATGTCAGAATCTGCAATATTGTTTAGTCATTGTATGTGCATTCAGCAAATGGACTGAAGTTCATCCAACAGCTACTGCGAGTGCTGAATTTACATGTAAAGTTCTAAGATCAGCAATGTTTCCGAGATTTGTTTTTCCGGAAATGATTTATTCAGAGAATGGTACACACTTCACAGCTTAATGTGTAAAGAGTTTGATGGCCACGTATTGTATTATACACAAGTTGCACACAGCCTATCATCCACAAAGTGCTGGATCGGTAGAGAGAAAAAATGGCACTATTAAACAGTTGCTAGCAAAAACAGTGACAGAAATGAAACCATGCCCACAATGCATAGACATGGTACGACTGACAGTGAACACAACTAAGAATTCAAGCACAGGCTTGACGCCATTTGAATGTGTTTTTCATAGACCACTTGTTTTGCCACAGTTAGCGGCAACCTTACCTGAAAATGATGGGAATGAGAGTTTGCATGTCAAAAATCTCAAAAATGCTGAAAAAATAAAGGAATATATTGAATCTGTTAAAGCCCTGTTTACTCCACAGAATCCAGAGCACGATCAAAAGATCCAAGTTGGTGACCTGGTGTTCCTAAAAGCTGTCCAAAGAACGAAGTGGTCTGACCCGAGGAAGGGTCCCTAGAAGGTTCTACTGGCAACCCCGACAGCGGTCCGCATTGCTGAACGACCTTCCTGGATACACGTGAGCCATTGTAAACTCTTGAGAAGTGAGGAGGCTGCTATACAGAAACATACTGGTGAAAAAGACCGGCTACAAAGGAAGCATACACCATAGGTGTATGCAAAAGACAAGACACTGCCCAAACCCGGTGAAGAAACCAGCAGGTGGACGCCTCAGGGCCCGTGGTGTTCGCTCCCCAGTGTGTAAACATGGCACCTTGGCATCCACTCCGACATCCAGGATTGTTCGAACTCACAGGAACACAATGTTTACTAACTTTGATTTCTTTGATTGTTGTTCCCATTCTGTGGTGGGAGTTTCAGGCTCAGAGAGATTCCAATGATAATGACTCTATTATTGATGAGATCATTGCAACTCTACTATCCAGACCAAAAAGGGAGTTGGAAAGTATTGATGATCACGGTGACAATCATTGGTTCCAGGTAGCAAACATGACTGCAAACTCTTACAACCAAACTGATTGTTATGTTTGTTCTTATGTACCATATCACGCAAACCATAATCCTACACTTGCTCCACGGCCAATAACCATGCTAGAAACTATAACTTTGCTGATTATGATGAACAGCAAGACTAATAGAAAGAAATTAAAAACGCTTTTCCCAAACCTTACTGATTCTACAATTCCCAAATTCTCATCATGGCGCAACCCTAACGTTTATTCTAATAAAACAAATTCTACAAACAATAAAGGTTTGTCTATTACACGCTGGCCACAAAAAGCTCTTTTTTGTTATAAAAGGAGTTGTGCAAAACCCAATGAGAGAAAGGGTCATGGTGCGTCTAGGAAACCTGCTGTGACTAAGTTTTTAGTTACATCCAAATGTGTTGATGTATTTCCTATAGCACGCAATTACACTGATGAATGTTTTACACATTGGATGCACAATGCTACTCAATTGTGCAATTGGAGAACGATCTGGAGTAAAAAATTGGAAATCAATACAAGCCCTTACAATGGTAGCCCCAGGGACTATTGGAAGTCCATGCCCGCCAGATTATGTGTGGCATTGTGGATCAAAAACTTACTTATGGTTACCTGAAGAATGGTTTGGAATGTGTTATTTGGCTAAGATAGTTCCTGCTTCTGCAGTAATTCCCAAGGATAATCTGAAAACTAGTATGCAAATTGCTGATGTCCATCGTGCTAAAGGAGAATCTGCTGTTAAATCTCCTCCCCTTATTAGTGATGCCTGGGAGTGTTCAACTGTTTTATGGTTCCGAAATGTCTATGCTGAAAATCGTTTTGAATTTGCATATGACTGATGTGAGAAGATGTTCTGTAATTAAGCCCAAATTAATATGATAAACAGCTGGGGATGTTAGGAAAACTCTATTGTATTTGCTTACTATGTTATTTTTATATTCAATTTGTGCTTTGCCCTGCTTTGTAACCTTTATAGAAGAAAGAACTGAAAGATGAACACATGGTCACTAATTTCTTAACAGGATGTTTTGCTGTCTGCTGAAAGGTCAAAAGTGTATGTGTGGGGCGACAGACATGGTCCTGTCTCGTTTTTGATATTATAAAAAAGGATTATTGAGCAGTGGAAAAAAACTCTATAGGCGTAACTGTCACATGTGTATGTATGCAAGAAGACTGTATAAAATGTGCGCACTGAATGTGTTCCTTGGTCCAGTTCTGTATGTTATCATTGCACTGTAACCGCTTCTGCAATTAAATCAATTGACTTGAGTTTTGACTCTTAGCCTTTTGTGTGTTGGGAAGCTTGGATATGAACTAACAGCTTCCTTTTTACAGAAAAGTTTCCTGAGAGTAAGAATCTAGTAAATTACCACATATACCAATGTGGTACCACACATACCAAAACGTATCAATTTACCAAACGTAAGGCCTTTTTTCCAAAAAATTTGGTATTTTGAAACGTTTAACATAAGACAGCCGAGTAACCTTTATTTATAAAAAGCTTACACTGCAGACTTAAGTTTACACTTCCACTTTAGATTAAATTTGCTTGGTTATAATTATGATCAAACAGTGGAAAGTACAACATTATTGCAGGAATCAAGTTGCTTTTTTGTTATCAGAAAGTTTGCTCGGCTGCTGGTCCCTTTTGAAATATTTGCTGCAGTGTAAATTACATTGAATAACAGTTGCTTTTATGCCATGTTTATTACTAGTATACATTACAAAACCTGGGTAAGAAATGTCTATTAATTAATCCCAACAGAAGCTTGAATATATTTTATTATAGTGTTGGCAAAGAATGAATTTGCACCTTTTGCCAACAGTATTTTTTAATAATTTCTTTTTGCACCGATATAATTTTTTTTCAAGAGTTGATGTAAAAAGTACATCAAAAGAATTTAAAATTAGTTTTATTCATTGACAAGTAATTGCAGAGTGTACCAAAACATTGTTTTCTTTTCATTTTCTTTATTTTTCTTGTATTGTATTTTTTATGGTGTTCTCTCCTCTGGCCTTTAGCAAGATGGCTGACATATTCAAAATTAGATGGATAACTGCTATATCATCAGCATCAATCATCAGTGATTGCAACATTCAAAATTAGGTTAAGCAGCAGTCATGAACAACTGGATATGAAAACCATGTTCTAATAAAAGCTCAAATATTCTTAATTATTAATGGACTGTTTTTAATAAGTGTGATATATATTTTTTATTACACATGACCTTTCATGCAGAAAACTTGATCAGATAAACAATGATATCCTCAGATATCTAATTTTTAGAAGAATGGAGATGGAGGCAGAAGATAACCCACTCAAATAAGTGTTGGCAAAGAATGGAATCCTACTGTGACAGAACAATTTTTAGAGATTTCTATTCTATATAAAAAAAAAAAAAATCCAGTTAGTCCTAGCAGAATTACAAAAAAGGCATTTATGTATGTAAGCCCCAAACATAAAAAGAATCACGAGTTAATTATTTGTCAATTATATTTGATTTGATTCTAAAAAAAATAATTTCTATAAAAAAAGAATGCAACAATGATGTACTAAAAGAAACACCCAAAACATGCTTTCTCTATAGTGGTTTCAGTAATAAATTGTGGCGGGAGTGTTACATAGGTCATTTTTTTGTACATTAATATTTTGTACTGTCAAAATTAACAACACGATAATCTATTTGCTCACTGTAATAAATTGCTGTACCTGAAACACTTTAAATATATATTGAAGACAACTTACTCCCCCAAGCTAGTTAGACTCCAAATATAAAATTGATAACATAATGGAGGGCACTGTCCAATGGGAACGGAGAGTGCACATTTGGGCATTTGATGCATAGTTTTCATACTGGTTGCACGGCTCCTGATTGAATCTCTGTTAAGTGAATATGTTCTATAAACATAAACAATTAAGGAACTTCAACACTTCAATACAACGCTTAAATATACAAAAAGGACAACAGTTTTATTTTGAATCAAGCTCAGAACCAGTCAACTGTGGACTGCAGTCTTGGTTTGCGGTGATACTGGTTACAAGGCTCCAGATAGTGCTTGCACATCTGGTAAGTAATCAGTACAAAACATGAGTGTATATATAAAGGAGTTCTGTAGTGGCCGAAATTGTGCGAAAGAGTCCATTTTCTGACACAATACCAGTTTATTTACAGAATCTTGAGATCCACGGTGAGAGGGCACAGTCCTATGGCAGAGTGCACGTTCGGGAACTGGATGCGTAATTTTCGTCTTTTTTTCGTGGCTCCTGAATGCATCTCTGGTATTGAATAAATCCTATGAACACAAAACACTAAAGTATCCTAAACAACACTTAAATATATGTTAGAATAATTATAATATTATATGTCATTATATAACTGTGTGCTGTAGTTACCTGCTTTCACCCTTGTTTTTCACTTCATTTCTTACAGCACAGGACCTGAATATGGATTTTTACCAGTATAAGTAAACATCTGTATCTTTGCCTTGGTTCTGTTGTCCTGCACTGACCATGATGGTCTTGTTTTATGCTAATAGAGGTTGCTGAAGATTAAACATTGATAAAGATTGTTTTTGAGCATTGTGTCACGTTGCAAATACGTGATTCCCCTACCCTTTAGATTTGCAACGTGATTGGTGTAAAATAGGGACCTCCTGTCTTCAACAAAAGAGAAACGGAGAAATGTAAGAGGAGAACGTTCCAGGGAATGAGCAGATTGCCATGCCCACGTGTACTTTGGAAGAATATATTATCAGTAAGCTATCAGTAACATAAATTTTATCTCTGAATCTGAACCTCTCTGGATAAGAGATCCTAAAGGAGGATCGTGCCAATTGACAATACTTATGATGCCAGGATGTCCTGTTAACTTGTTGGAGCGAGATGGTTTAGTTGCTCTTGTAACTACTCCTAGTGGACGACTTGTGGTTAAGAAGAGATCAGAACTTTTGAAAGGAGACATTGATGGCATTCAACGAATAGGTGAACCCTACTACTATTACTCTTTGGACATACCAAACAAACCCCCGACATCCACAGGTTCTGCCCTTATGACAGTAGGAAGAAAAACAATCTTAGAAGAACAGGATAAGATGCCAGAAGATGAACTACATATTACAATGTGGTTTAAAAGGACCCCAGGGCCAGACATAGATTATGAGAGAAAACTGAAAAGAATTACACCCACAACTTTCACCGTAAATTATTTGTATTCTGATGCAGAACACACCACTGTTGCAGGAGTAACAATCAAACCAGAAGTGGAAGAGTTGCACAGACAGTATGCACCACCACACATATCTTTGTACAAAGGTACAAAGATTTGCCTCTTCGGTAAACACTTGGGCCAGTGCATCAACGGGATTGACAAAAACAGCCTTGTTTTGGACAGTATCAGCACAGGAAGAAGTGCATTTGCAAACTCCTGTGACTGATGAAGAACACATGAACAAGAAAACTGGTTTAGTGAAGTCCCAACACAACTGTGGTCCCATCTGATGTGGGATTGATTAAAGGGGCACTCCCAGTTCAGATAATGTAGACCATGTGTTAAACAGTATCCTCTCAAACCAGATGAGCAAGAGGGTATAAAGCCAGTGATAGAAGATCTCATTAAGGCTAAAGTGCTTGTTCAATGTGAAGATTCACCATGTAATACACCTATTTTTCCTGTAAAGAAGCAAGCTCCGTCCATGGGATGGCGTATGGTACAGGATCTGCAAGCTGTAAACAATGCAGTAATACAAAGAGCTCCATGAGTGCCGGACCCGTACACACTTTTGAATTCCTTAGATCCAGAAGCTAAGGTAGTTATTGTGGTTATCAGTAATCAATTTTTCTCAGTCCCAATAGGAAAAGGCATACTTACACGAGGTCACCTCAGGGTTACTGTGAAAGTCCAACAATTTATTCTCAGGTAATGTCTGCTAGGTTGGCAAAATTTAAACCACCAGGTGGAAGTCAAATTCTATTGTATGTAGATGATACATTATTAGCATCTTGTGACTTAGAAACATGTAAAAAAGGACACATTGGCTTCTTTTGCACCGCCTAGCGCACGGAGGTCATAAAGTCAGCATGAGTAAATTACAACTGTGTAGAACTGAAGTCAAATATCTCGGTCATAACCTAAGTGCAGGAGACCAAACTATTGTTGAAGATAGAAAAACGGCTATTTTGCAGGCACCAAAACCATTAGCTAAAAGACAAATGATGTCATTTTTTGGACTCACTAACTACTGTCAAAATTGGGTTCCAAATTATGCAGAAATACACTAAATGATGTATGATGAAGATTTAAAAATGGCATCACCCCTAAATTGGACTGAATAGGCAGAGATAGCTTTCTGTAACATAAAACAGGCCTGTGAGGGCGGGGCAGTGGTTAGCGATCAGCTGCGGCTGGGAGAGCGGACCAGTGGTGAGGCTGACGCTGTACCGGGCGCAGGTGAGCGCAATTCTTTTAATTAGATCTCTCCCTTTTTTAGTAGGAGCCGGGACCACAGGGAGAGAGCTGAGCTGCATGTGTGACACTGCAGTTGCTGTGAAGCCTGGAGACGAGTCAGAAGCGCAAACTCTGCAGACACGGGACTGCCCCGTGAACTTTGTGTTGAGATTAAATTCATTCAAACGTTGTCCGTGAGTCTGTCTGTCCAGAGAACCCAACACTTCACAAGACCTTTGTGTCTAGCACAGCGCCGGCATTGCCAGACTACAATTAAAACCTTTTGTGCAAATGGTTGATTGCAAAGGACACTATATGACTTCACTGCACAGCAATACGGTGCAAAGGTAAAACCAATACCTTATTTCTCATCCAAATTAGACAGCGCTCGTGCATTAGCACATTGTGTAAGAGATAGTGATAGCAGCCTCTATGGCTGTAGAAATAAGCACTCCAATAGTGTTGCTTCATCAGCTAACATTAAAAGTGCCACATACTGTATATGCTAGAGCTGGGCGGTATGACCATATCATGGTATTTTTAGAAATTATCACTGTATTTGACGGTATTGTTTTTTACGTGTTAACCCCAATTCCTAATTGTTTAGAAAATAATTTTAGTTATTAATAGTTATTAACCCTGGTTTTAATGGTCCCACAAAATGTTGCTGTTCACAAAGAATTGAGTGCCAGGCACTCATAATTGTAATGAGGTGCAGAAGTCAGAATGAATGATCCAGACAGTTGCAGTAAAAATATAGAATTCGTTATTGTGCAACTTGAAAACATCATTTAAAGATGACTGCAATGTAAGAGAGATGTGCCCCCTGTGACTGCAAAGTGAATACTTCATAAACAACCACACCTTCTTAAACAAGTTGCATCCATATAGACTTTACTAACATTTATAGATTTATTAACATTTATAACAAATAATAAAAGTCTTTGGCTAAGTGGAGTGTGATAGAGTTGGTAATATCATTCCACCGTTTGCTTTTTTTAAAGACGACCCCTTTATCAAACGCGCCTACCAGGGACGTCTGTGTAGTGTTATGTGTTTCTGCAGTGCCAACGTTACGCAGGGACAGGGAAGAAGATGCAGATTTCATTTTTATGCAATCTTTGTAGTCCAGGATATGTTTGTGGCAGAGGTGGTAAAGCAAATTACTTGTGTTGCCGGCGGCGGCTAAAGCAATAGCTCGACAACCTTTGCAAATTACCCGTGTTTGGTCCAAGTCGGATTTCTCAAATCCAAAGTACCTCCACACAACAGACACCGCCCCTTTTTTTGGAATGAGTGTGTTACAATTATCTCTCCGACCGGTCAACTCACTGTACTGCCACTACTACCGCTCTCGTGCACATTTGGTTTGTTTGGTGCAACGCTGTTCACTGTTCGCTCAATCTACCGCTGTGCAACGTTCTGTTCCCGACATATGTGCACATACCGATATGTGGGTAAATGCAAAATTCACATCATAAAAATAAAAATTACCGGTATACCGGTGCAAAATTATGACGGGGAAAAATGTAACCATCTATACTGAGTATGCATTTGCCACTGTCCATACTTTCGCACAATACTAGAAAAATAGAGGCATGGTAACATCCACAGGTAAACCAGTAACACATGCTACGCTTTTGACAGATCTTTTGAATGCAGTTCAGTTACCAAACCAGATAGCTACATGCAAATGTGTGGCTCACACATCAGGGAAAGATGATGTTTCTTTGGGTAATGTGTTTGCTGACAAAACAGCCAAAGCGGCGGCAACAGGTGAAATTGATGTATTGTGGCGAGCACTTAAAGGGGCGGTCTCTCACCCAGGTGATTTATGGGTAATCATCTGAGGGATGATATAAAGAGTTGTGGTGTGGGCCACATTGGCGCTCGTTCCTGTAAGCCTGTTAATAAACTGTTAAGTTCATCCACATCTCCATCTCCTTTTATTCCTGCCACATTGGTGACCCTGAAAGGAACATGTTTGGAGAAGCAAAGGAAAGTGTCTCCTCTTCGGAGTTGTGAGAGCGTTATTTTCATTCAACAACAGTGGAACAAGCCTCCGCTGCGACCATGGCGCGCTCTCAACCACAGCCAGCTGACTTCGCAGGTTCCGTGAAGCTCCCGAGTTTCAAGCAGAGCGACCCAGCTCCGTGGTTTGAGCATATTGAGGCACTTTTCCACCTAAGAGGAATTACAGCAGACGACGCCAGGTGCTATTTAATGGTCGCGGTTCTAGACCAGCAGTCGACGCGCAGAGGTGGGGGAAATATGTTGCGCTGAAGCAGCTTCTTCTCCGCCGTTTCAGCCTCTCTGCAGCAGAGAGAGCGGATAGACTTCTGTCACTACCTGGCCTATGGGATGGATCTGCAGTGGGCTTAATGGATGCAGCTGAGGATGGTGGTTTCCTTTTTCCACATATTTTCCTGTGCCAACTTCCACCAACATATCAGCCACTGAGACTTTTGGTACCAGGTTGGTGACTGTGTGTTTCGGGGGACGCAGTTTTGAGTGTGACTTTGTCATAGCCTCCATTACAGTTCCCATTATTGGGGCAGATTTTCTGTCTGCTAATGGTTTGCTGGTGGATGTTGCTAATTGGCATTTAATTGGTGCTGTATCTTACGCTACTTTTCCTTGTCAAACCGATATCCTATTCCGCACATACAGGATTTTTCAGTTCGCCTGGCAAGTATGCTAGAATGCTGGCTAGAATCCTGACAATTTTTTCCAAGGTTGACCTAGTGCGCGGATATCATCAGGTTCCTGTGCACGCTGAAGATGAGCTTAAGACTGCAGTGATTACACCTTTCGGGGTCTTCAAATTTCTGCGCATGCCACTCGGTCTGAAGGGCGCAGCACAGACGTTTTAAAGGCTGATGGACTCGGTGTTACGTGACCTTGCATTTGTGTTCGTCTATTTGGACGACATTTTGGTGGCCAGTCTTTCAGTAGATGAACACCTTTTTAATCTGGAACAGGTTTTCCAGCAGCTCCATGAGAATGGACTGATAGTCAACACTGCCAAGTGTCAGTTTGGACTATCCGTTATTGATTTCTTGGGGCATTGCATTTCATCGCGGGGCGTCGTTCCTTTACCTTCAAAAGTGCAAGCTGTCGTGGATTTCCAGTTACAGTGAGATCCCTGCAGGAATTTTTGGGCATGGTGGACTTTTACAACAGGTTCTTACCTCGTGCAGCACACCTCCTGCAGTCACTTTATGAGGCTCTGAAATTGAAGAAGGGCAATGACGCGGTCCAGAGGACCCTGGAGTGGATCCAGGCCTTCGAAGGAGCTAAGTCTGCTCTGGCCAATGCTGCGCTTTTAGCCCATCCTGTGTCGCAGGCACCTATCGCTCTCACAACGGATGCCTCAGACCTGGCTGTCGGGGCGGTGGATGAGCAACAGGTGGCAGGGGTTTGGCAGCCTCTTGTGTTTTTTTGGCCGAAAGGCTCAGTAGTAGTGAGTGCAGATTTTTGACAAGGAGTTGTTGGCTTTGTATCTGGCAACACGCCATTTCCGTTTTCTGCTGGAAGGGCGTCCCTTCACAGCTTATGTTGACCATAAGCCTTTGACCTTTGCTATGGCGAAGGTGACTGAGCCATGGTCTGCTCGACAGCAGCATCACCTAGCGGGCATTTCTGAGTTTACAACAGACATTCAGCATGTTGCATGTAAGTCGAACACAGTGGCTGATTGCTTGTCGCGAGTATTGGAGTGTCCGATGCATCTTGGGGTTGATTTTACTGCTTTGGCTAACGATCAGCCAAGTGACCCGGATATCCTGACGCTCAAGTCAACAGGTAGCGGTCTGAGATTGGAGGAGACAGTGGTTCAAGAAGGTGGTCCGAATCTGGTTTGTGACGTTTCCACTGGCCGGCCAAGCCCAGTAGTTCCAGTCGGGTGGCATCGCCGCATTTTTGATCTGGTACACTCTCTGTCACATCCAGGAGTACGTGCGTCCGTGAAGTTGGTTGTGGCTAAATTCGTTTGGCCTGGTCTTAGGAAAGACATTAGGGAATGGGCAGCTGCATGTGTGGCGTATCAGCGGGCTAAGGTCCACCACCACACCAAGGCACCTCTGGAGCCATTTCCGATCCCAGCTAGGCGTTTCGATCATGTCCATGTTGACCTGGTGGGGCCGCTTCCCCCATCCCAGGGCTTTATGCACTTGCTAACAATGGTGGCCGGAGGCAGTTCACCTGTCGTCCACAACGTTGGCAGAGGTGGCGCGGGCTTTCCTCTCTGCTTAGGTAGCGCGTTTTGGTTCTCCGTCAGACATTACGTCCGACAGAGGCTCTCAAATCATTTCTGAGCTCTGGTCAGCTCTGGCTCAGTCCTTGGGCACGCAGGTTCACCACACGACTGCATAGGTCGCTTAAAGCTGCGTTGAGAGCTGCGCTTGTGGGGGCTCACCGGTCCCCTCGGCAGCCCCCATACGACAGCCATAAGATTGGCGATAAAAATTTTGTTGTTGATCTGGGTGGGCATTGTGAGCGAATTTCAATAGACAGGCTTAAGCCGGCTCACCTGTTAGTGGGTGAGGATGTTCCACTAGTCCAGGTTCCCCATTGTGGTCGGCCCCCGTTCAAGGTTCCTAATGTGTCTTCACCATTTGGGGTTACAGGGTTGGAGCCTCACTATGGATGCAAAGTTGCGGAGCCGTTATGGCAAACCGCTACAGCCTCCTAGAAGATATTAATTTTTGTTCTTTTTCTCCTTAGGTTTTCTACTGGGTAATCGGGGGGCGGGCACTTAAAGGGGCGGTCTCTCACCCAGGTGATTTATGGGTAATCATCTGAGGGATGATATAAAGAGTTGTGGTGTGGGTCACATTGGCACTCGTTCCTGTAAACCTGTTAATAAACTGTGAAGTTCATCCACGTCTCCATCTCCTTTTATTCCTGCCACAGTATTTTCATTTACAGATAATACTATAGTAGATGTAAAGATACTTGAAAACATGCAACAACAGAGAGAAAGACCATTGGATAAAAAAATGGTGCTACACTGAGAGATAATATCTATGTATGTCCTGAAGGAAAACCCAACCTACCAAAAAATCTTTAAAAATGGGCATCCATATAGAGCCATGGTGCTACACATGTCTCAGCAGTACTGATAGTAGGACAAGTGCATCGATATTATACAACCTATGGATTCAATTGGTATTCAAAAAAAATTTGTAGAGCAACATGCACAGGACATAATTTGCAGGGAAACCAAGAAGAGGGAAGTTTCCCAAATCACAATATCCATTTGAAACATGGATTTTATTGAATTAAATAAGAGTGAAGGGAAAAAATGTGTTCTAGTCAAAGTAGATGCATTCTCAAAATGGGTAGAACTGTTTCCAACTATAAATCCAGATGCATTGACGGTAGCAAAATCACTGTGTAGGGACATTATACCTAGATTTGGAATTCCTGAAAAAATCTATTGTGATAATGGAACTCACTTTTTTTAACCAAGTAATTAAAAGGATTTGGGAAATGTTTCTTATAGATCTGAAACATAATTGTGCATATCGTCCTCAGGACTAGTTGAAAGAACAAATGGTACAATTAAAAACAGACTAAAGAAATGCATGGAGGAAACAAAAAGACCATGGACACAATGTTTAGACTTGGTTAAAATGTACATAAGTACTACTGGACTGACTCCTTGTGAAACTTTATTTGGGAGGTCGTATAGATTACCACAGATTAAAAACATCTGGGAAACCAATAGTGAATATAATCTAGCGGATTATATAAGGAAATGCTAGAAAAACAGAAACATAACCTTGACTCTAAGACTCCTATCTCCCAGCAGGAAATTCAGCTGGTAGAGCCTGGTGATTGGGTCTTGGTGAGAAGCATCAAGAAAAAGCATTGGCACTCACCCCCAAGTGGGAAGGACCTTACCAGACATTGCTAACTACACCCATGGCAGTCAAAATAGCAGAAAGATCCACTTGGATCCATTTGACACATTGCAAAAAGATCATCTCATTTGAAAAATCAGAAAAAGAAGACCAAACAAAATCTTGCAAATTTAAACGAATACATTTTTGGAAATTCTGCTAAAATGACTGCTAAGTGGTTGCAGTGTGCAATTAGATTCTGGGGACTTTCTTTTCCTTTTGTTTTGCTTTTTCTTTTCATATGGTATCTTTGGGAACCTCCACAAATTAAAAGCAACAGCTCTGTTACACGTGGTGAACGATCAACTCAAGATGTGCAGATAATTTTCACACAACAACATGACGATTTTTTTATGTTATTAAAAACACAATGAGGGAGGGATTACATTATTGTCAATAGAACTACAACCATGTGAGGGGACCACAAGAAAAATAATTGCTACACATGTACCAAACACCGATATTTGGTACATGTGTAGCAATTATTTTTCTAGTGGCAACTAAATATTGTTCTAGTTTTGAGACGATACCAGGTCCTCGATATTATGACAACAAGAAGTTACATTGAATTGTACTTGGAAAATTATTGAGTTCCAAGGAACAGTCTATTGTAAATATATCACCTTTCCTCAAGGCACTCGAAAAGTAAAATGTCCAAACAATTGTGATAATCCCTATACTAATAATACACTTATTGCGTCAAATACATCGACCCCCTTAACTGACCAAATAATACCATCTGGCACTCCAACACCTTTACGTACTACTCAACCACTAAATGTAAACGAAATTGAAGTTTCAAACTTAGATTAATTTGAGACTAGATGAAATAAAACGTTGATAAACATAGTCCAACCCCTGGGATTAAAACCTGATGACTGTATCAGTCTGACTTGTGTTGTACCTGCAGATGAAGAAGAAACATGTACAAGCTATATCATTTTTCAAGAAAGTGAATTGACCACATTGAATCTCACTGAGATTAGCACCCATATAGTGCACATTTACAAATATTACCCGGTGGTTGCTTAACATGTTTGCATGATTGACTGCATCCTTCTATCCATGATAAACAGGAACTTTCAGTACATGAACCAGGTGTGGAATACACAATGCCCCAAACCCTTGATAACACATCAGGAGTGCCCGGTAGCGAAAACTGCTAAGCTCTTCTGTATCAAAGTGGGTTCTGCTGGTAATGTATTACCCCGCAGCTACAGTGAGAAATGTGTAAAGTGGATGGGGACAAGAGATGGAATGAGTAGAGGCAGTTGGCTGAATGAAATCCTGGGCAAGCTGGACTGGACGCCAGACGTCTTCTTTGCATGTGGTCCGAAAGCAACGTTGAGAACCAAACCCGGGGACAATGAAGAATATGCAGTAGTTATGTTGGCACAAAGAACCACAGTAACCACTACGGATAAAGGTCAATCTAAAAGTAAAAGGGATGTAAGGGGTGGGAGTGTCGGAGTCCCAGATGGTGTGCCTCCTGAATTTCAGGCAATTAAAAACCCAGAATGGTTGATTTTAAGTGCTATTCTATTTTTATCATTATAACTTCTACTGAACACACAAAATGGATTGACTACAACTTTACTACAACTAACAGAGACAAATTAATTCCTCGACTAAAGCGTTTGAAGCTGTTCAATCAAAATTGACTGTTAATTCTTGAGCTGTGTTGGAGAACAGGCAAGCTCTGGACATCATAATAGCTGAGAAAGGAGGACTTTGTACGTTTATCAATGCGGATGAAGGATGTTGTACTATTGTAAAAAGATTGTCTGATATATCAAACATTTCTATTGCAATTCAAGAACTGCAAGATATCCGACAGGAATTTATAGATCTAAATGCTATGTCAACAAAAAATTGGTTGGAAAAATGGCTGTACCTTTAGAAGTTTCTCATGTATAATCGCATCTGTTTTGATGCCTATTGCCGACGTCTTCTTTTCCTTTCAGCTTATCCCATTTTTCAGGGGTTGCCACAGCGAGTCAATAATTTCCATCTCACCCTGTCCTGCGCATCCTCAACTCCAACTCCAACCACCTCCATGGCCTCCCTCACTGCATCCATAAAACTCCTCTTTGGCCTTCCTCTTCGTCTCTTACCTGGTAGCTCCATGTCTAGCATTCTTCTCCCAATATAACCACTGTCCCTCCTCTGAACATGTCCAAACCATCTTAATCTGGCTTCTTTAGCTTTTTCTTCAAACCTTCCTGTAAGTGTTGTCCCCCTGATTACCTCGTTCCTGGTCCCGTCCATCCTTGTCACCCCCAAAGAGAATCTCAGCATCTTTAACTCCAGCTCTGCCTCTTGTCTTCTACCTATTCCTAATATCTCTAGTCCATACATCATGGCTGGTCTCACCACTGTCCTGTAAACCTTTACCTTCACCTTAGCTGACACCCTTCTATCACAGATAACTCCAGAGACCTTTCTCCAGTTGTTCCATCCTGTCTGTATTCTATTCTTCACCTCTCTTCCACAGTCTCCACTGCTCTGAACAGTTGAGCCCAAGTATTTGAACTCCTCCACCTTCTCCACCTTTGCCCCTTGTAACCTTACCACTCCACTGTTCTCCTTTTCATTCACACACATGTACTCGGTCTTGCTACGACTGACCTTCAATCCTCTTCTCTCTAGTGCAAACCTCCACCTCTCTAGGTTCTCTTCTAGCTGTTGCCTGCTCTCACTGCAGATCACAATGTCATCTGCAAACATCATTGTCCATGGAGACTCCTGTCTGACCTCATCTGTCAATCTGTCCATCACCAGAGCAAACAAAAACGGGCTCGGGGCAGATCCTTGATGAAGTCCCACCCCCACCTTAAAGTCCTTTGTCCTTCCAACAGCACACCTCACCACCGTTGTGCTGTTCTCATACATATCCTGCACCAGTCTAACATACTTCATACACTCCTGACTCCTCATACAAAAACGCAGTTCCTCCCTTGGAACCCGGTCATAGGCCTTTTTCTAAATCCACAAAAACACAATGAAGCTTCTTCTGACCCTCTCTGTACTTCTCCATCAACATCCTCAAAGCAAATATTGCATCTGTGGTACTCTTTCTCTGCATAAAACCATACTGTTGTTTGCAAATCTCTACCTCCTTCCTCAACCGAGCCTCAACTACTCTTTCCCAAATCTTCATGGTATGGCTCATCAACTTTATCCCTCTGTAATTGCTACAGCTCTGCACATCACCCTTCTTGTAAATTGGTACAAGAGCACTTTTCCTCCACTCATCAGGCATCTTGTCGGTCTCCAAAATTCTATTGAAGAGCCGAGTGAGAAAACTTACCGCTTCTTCCCCCAAGCACTTCCATACCTCCACAGGTATGTCATCGGGACTGACAGCCTTTCCACTCTTCATCCTTTTTAGAGCTTTTCTAACTTCATCCTTTGTAATCTGATCGACCTTCTCCCTGTTGGGAGCTGGCTCCTCCTTCCTACGCTCCCTATCATTTTCCTCATTTAACAACTCCTCAAAGTACTCCCTCCATCTTCCCAGCACACGTTCCTCACAGGTGATGACATTTCCATCTCTGTCCATAATTAATCTCACCTGCTGCACATCCTTCCCAGATTGGTTTCTCTGCCTTGCCAATCTGTATAACTCTTTTTCTCCTTCCTTCCTGTCTAACCTCTTGTACAACTCCTCAAATGCCTTTTGTTTGGCCTTGGCCACTTCCCTCTTCACCTCCCTTGCCCTCTCTATGTACTCCAGTCTATTCTCCTCTGTTCTGTAATTATCCCATCTCTTCTTTGCTAGTCTCTTCCTCTGGACACTCTCCTGGACCTCATCATTCCACCACCAGGTCTCTTTGTCCTCCTTTCTCTGTCCAGAGGAAACACCTAGCACCCCCATAGCTGTCTCAGTAATGACTCTAGCAGTGGTCTTCCAAACATCTGGGAATTCCCCACCAGAGCCCAACACTGTTCTGACTTCTTTTCCAAAGTCATCACAACATTCCTCTTTCCTTAACTTCCACCACTTGATCTTCTGCTCTGTCTTCACCTTCTTCCTTCTTCTCACCTCCATTGTCAGCTTGCACACCACCATTCTATGATGTTTGGCTACACTCTCACCTGCCACCACCTTACAGTCACTTATCTCTCGGAGATTACCCCTTCTACAGAGAATGTAATCTACCTAATTGGACCTGCCTCCACTCTTGTATGTCACCCGGTATTCCTCTCTCTTTTGGAAATAGGTGTTTACCACGGCCATTTCCATTCTTTTAGCAAAAAATGCCTATTGCCGATGTAATTGTTGTTATTTTACTTGTGTGGACATGTGTACCATGCATTGTTAATTATGTTCTAAAAAGAGTTACAGACATGATGATTGTTCATACTAATAACATTTATGCTTTGACCCATGAAGAAGAGAAACTGTGCCTTGATGATGAAGAGGAGAGCATTAGTTTATTTGCATTACAAACTGATTTTGATTTGTAAACTTAAAGGGTTTTTGGTAAGAATCATGTACTTGTGTCTCTGAGTGTAAACACTCATAAACATGACCTAACAGCTAAAAGTCTTGACCAGAAGAAGCTGCATGGTGAATATGAGAATGTAAGCAAATATGTGATAAACAAGAGGGAGGGAAATGTTAGAATAATTATAATAGGTATCCCATATATATCATAATGTTGTTTGATTCATTATATAACTGTGTGCTGTAGTTACCTGCTTTCACCCTTGTTTTTCACTTCATTTCTTACAGCACAGGACCTGAATATGGATTTTTACCAGTATAAGTAAACATCTGTATTTGCTTTCTATCTTTGCCCTTGCTGTTGACTTTGTTTTAGGGACCTACTGTATTCAATAAAAGAGAAACGGAGAAATGTAAGAGGAGAAAGTTCCAGGGATCGAGCAGGTTGTGCATGTCTCGTGTTCTCCTCATGAGAAATCTCACGTGTTTCTCATGAGTATTTTGATTTGTTGTCTTTGCCTCATTTTTTAATGAACTTGTGCATGTTTTAGGTTGTTTGAGTCTGACAATATACAAAAAGACAACAGTTTTATTTTGAATCAAGCTCAGAACTAGTCATATCTCACTGTGGACTATTCATTTTTTACAGTTTCCATTAGGAGATTTGAGAAGCAACCGAAGCTTGTCATTGCGTTCAGCCCTCCGAAAGTGTACCTTTCGGAGGAGTGTACCTTTTTTTTTTTGGCCTCTGCAAACTTGGTTTGCGGTGGTGCTGGTTGAAAGGCTCCAGAAAGTGCGTGCATACTGTACCTGGAAAGTAAATATATTCAATAAACACAACACAATAGTTTGATATTGTTTATACCTACACACATCATTATAAAACAGTCTTTTGCGTTGGATGGATTTTATTATGTTTAGACTCGTGTGTTTAACAGCCTCAGACACTAATTTCTGACAATCTTTGATTATTTACTCTTGAAGCTATTACTATTCCCAGAAAAATGATCAGAAAATGCTTTTGGAGTTAGTTCTTTTCAAAATTAATCATATCTCTCCAAACAAAGACTGCTTACTTTCCCAAGCTGGTTATAACACAAGACTCCAAATATAGAAGTGATAACATTGCTTTCTAATGGCAAATTCAGGTAATAACACAACAGAGCATTGCTTCTATTGTGGGAATCAGTTTGAACCTTGGTGTAAATGTAACCCCTTCAGTGTTAAACATATCACAATCAACAAGATACTGAATGATACTGAACACAATACAATAGTATTGTGTTATTTGAATTCAATTACTTACCATTATGCAAGAACTTTCTGGAGCCTTCCAACCAGCACCACCGCAAACCAAGTTTGCGGAGGCCCCAAGTACACTTTCGGAGGGCAGAACGCCATTTTGTGTTGATAGAACTTATTCACTTACTAGCGATACACTCAGGAGCCATGCTACCAGGACAAAAACTATGCATCAAGTACCCCAACGTGCACTTTTTGTTCCCATAGGACAGTGCCCTCTGACCCATGGATCTCTTGAATCTGTAAATAATTTTGTAATAATTTTGGCCACCACAGAAAATGTTGATATATTGTTTATATATGTACTGCAGCCAATTATCAATCAGTATTCATGGACGACCAATAAGAAAGCTTAATACAAATGATCCTATTACCATGCGTCACTGTGGGAGTTGTCCAATCATAAACCTAATTGTGAACACATGTTCACCTCTTGAACATTCAAAGGACTCTTCTACTTTTTAAAAAATCCACCATTTTGTCACAGACGGGAGAAGAGAACATAATAAAGATTAACAATCGATGAAAGATGGACTTTGAACGTAAGTGAAAGACCTTTTTAGATAATAGTTTTTTTTATTTTTTTTATTAAAATCCACCCTTATTGCAGAAAAATCAGAAAACAGTGACTCCCTAGAAATGTAATGATCCAATAATGTATCTTATTTTTGAAAAATGCAAAAATGTAGTGGCAAATAGAGGGTAAGGACAGAGCCCATTTAAATAGGTGTTAGTAAAGTACAAATTTAGACTATGATGGAACGCCTTTGGGTGAATTGTTTTATAATTAATTAATCTATATATGATCGCATTCATTTTTCTTAAAATGTATATTTTTTTCAAAAGACACCAGCAACCGAGCAGCATTTGGGAGGAAACCAATATAGAAAACTGAATACTGTTGAAAACTAATTTCTTTTTTCGTGTCTTTCTTTACAATGTGTGATTATAGTTAAAATCAAAAGTACGATGTCTGGTTCAAAGCACCCATGGAGATTCACGAGTGCGGAGAGTGTCGAGGGTCCACCTAAATGAATTCAAATATGTACTTGCCATGCATACCATTTGCACCAGAAACCTTAATGGATGTAAAGACTTTGCCTGCTTTAAGTCAAAGATGAAAGGGCTTCATGTTCACATTAAGACTATTCAATTTACTGGGATTGTTTGGAAAGATCGCCGTCATATGTGATATCATGTTTATAAGACCCTTTAAAATTATAAATTGAAAAACAACAATTAGTACATATAATTTGTAGTTGGAGTTCAGCGTCTGTGCATACATTTGAGGTTAGACAATTTGGGGAAAAAACATTTAAAGCTAAGTCAGTCAGAGCTGCAAGTTCAAAAGGTTTAAGCAAAACTTGATGAGGAATCTCACAAAGTATGTGGTTTGTCAAAACAAGCAGTGTAAAGCATAAAATGGGAATTTCTCTACCAAAAAATATTTTGAAATGTTATTTCACTATGGGTAATAGTTTTAGGAAAATAGGCAAATTTAAATTACCATATTATTAAAATCAATCTGTCAGGAAACTTTTCTGTAAAAAGGACTGTCAAAGATAGCTGTTAGTTCATACCCAAGCTTCCTAACACACAAAAGGCTAAGAGTCAAAACTCAAGTCAATTGATTTAATTGCAGAAGCGGGTACAGTGCAATGATTACATACAGAACTGCACCAAAGAACACCTTTGGTGCACATATTTTT
Source organism: Paraplagusia blochii (assembly GCA_016785265.1). Taxonomy (NCBI): domain Eukaryota; kingdom Metazoa; phylum Chordata; class Actinopteri; order Pleuronectiformes; family Cynoglossidae; genus Paraplagusia; species Paraplagusia blochii. Next base: position 46,401 of record JAFBJS010002422.1, read on the forward strand.
ATACAGTCCGGTTGCATACATACACATGTGACAGTTCCGCCTACAGAGTTTTTGGGTTTTTCCACTGCTAAACAGTTGTTCCTTTTTTATAATATCGAAACGAGACAGGACCATGTCTGTCACCCCACACATACACTTTTGACCTTTCAGCAGACAGCAAAACATCCTGTTAAGAAATTAGTGACCATGTGTTCACCTTCCAGTTCTTTCTTCTATAAAGGTTACAAAGCAGGGCGAAGCACAAATTTAATATGAAAATAACATAGTATGCAAATACAATAGAATTTTCCTAACATTCCCTGCTGTTTATCATATTAATTTGGGCTGAATTACAGAACATCTTCTCACATCAGTCGTATGCAACTTCAAACAGATTTTCAGCATAGACATCATTTCTAAACCATAAAACAGTTGAACACTAAAACAGCTGAAGTGTTCTCGTCAATTGGAGCTGTAGGAACGGGATCATAAGCATACTGGTATAATGCTCGTACATACATCAGTTTAGTAGATATCATATTGGTAATCATTGATTTAATGCAAGGAATTACACAAGTGGTAAACAAGCAAAACAACAATAATACAATCAACACAGAAGTAAGCACTTTCAAAAGGATATTCCACCATGGCCCAGAGGTCAGCCATGACATTATGGTTCCCTCTACAGTCCATTTTGAATCAAAATTTCTGAGAAGCCAGGTGTTTTTGTAAAGCCTGTACTCCATTTATGATTTCAGTAAGATTGTCAGAGGAATCAGGAATGAATGTACAACAATAGTCACCAACAAGTGCACAAACTCCTCCACGTTCAGCTAGAAGGAAAGCCATTCGATTTTGCATAATCATGGTTCTCATAGCAGGTTTTTCGGGATCATTTTTCATAAATTCAGCCAAATTCAACAAAGTTATATTTTCAAGGGTCCAATACACTTCATTCATCCTATGTCCTAAATATGCAACACCTATAGATGGAATAATAGTCATGATCCTTCCCTAGGCATCACTAAAAAGGGGAGGAGATTTAACAGCAGATTCTCGTTTAGCACAATGGACATCAGCAATTTGCATACTAGTTTTCAGATTATCCTTGGGAATTACTGCAGAAGCAGGAACTATCTTAGCCAAATAACACGTTCCACACCATTCTTCAGGTAACCATAAATAAGTTTTTGATCCACAATGCCACACATAATCTGGGGGGCATGGACTTTCAAGAGTTTTGCACAACTCCTTTTGTAACAAAAAAGAGCTTTTTGTGGCCAGTGTGTAATAGACAATCCTTCTATGTTTGTAGAATTTGTTTTATTAGAATATACGTTAGGGTTGCGACACAATGAGAATTTGGGAATTGCAGAGTCAGTAAAATTTGGGAAAAGCGTTTTTTAATTTCTTTCTATTAGTCTTGCTGTTCGTCATAATCAGCAAAGTTATAGTGTTTAGCATGGTTATTGGCCTTGGAGCAAGTGTAGGATTATGGTTTGCGTGATATGGTACATAAGAACAAACATAACAATCAGTTTGGTTGTAAGAGTTTGCAGTCATGTTTGCTACCTGGAACCAATGATTGTCACCGTGATCATCAATACTTTCCAACTCCCTTTTTGGTCTGGATAGTAGAGTTGCAATGATCTCATCAATAATAGAGTCATTATCATTGGAATCTCTCTGAGCCTGAAACTCCCACCACAGAATGGGAACAACAATCAAAGAAATCAAAGTTAGTAAACATTGTGTTCCTCTGAGTTCGCACAATCCTGGATGTCGGAATGGATGCCAAGGTGCCATGTTTACACACTGGGGGGTGAACACCACGGGCCCTGAGGCGTCCACCTGCTGGTTTCTTCACCGGGTTTGGGCAGTGTCTTGTCTTTTGCATACACCTATGGTGTATGCTTTCTTTGTAGCCGGTCTTTTTCAACAGTGTGTTTCTGTATAGCAACCTCCTCACTTCTCAAGAGTTTACAATGGCTCACGTGTATCCAGGAAGGTCGTTCAGCAATGCGGACCGCTGTCGGGGTTGCCAGTAGAACCTTCTAGGGACCCTTCCTCGGGTCAGACCACTTCGTTCTTTGGACAGCTTTTAGGAACACCAGGTCACCAACTTGGATCTTTTGATCGTGCTCTGGATTCTGTGGAGTGGACAGGGCTTTGACAGATTCAATATATTCCTTTCTTTCTTTAGCATTTTTGAGATAGACATGCAAACTCTCATTCCCATCATCTTCAGGTAAGGTTGCCGCTGTGGCAAAACAAATGGTCTATGAAAAACACATTCAAATGGCGTCAAGCCTGTGCTTGAATTCTTAGTTGTGTTCAATGTCAGTCGTACCATGTCTATGCATTCAACTTCAACTATATTTATTTATAGTGCCAAATTGTAGCAGCAGCTACCTCGGGGCAATTTACAAACAGTACAACACAGCATTGTGGGCATGGTTTCTCAATTTCTGTCACTTTTTTTGCTAGCAACTGTTTAATAGTGCCATTTTTCCTCTCTACCAATCCAGCACTTTGTGGATGATAGGCTGTATGTAACTTGTGTGTTATACCATACGTGGCCATCAAACTCTTTACACATGCAGCTGTGAAGTGTGTTCCATTGTCTGAATAAATTATTTCCGGAAAAACAAATCTCGGAAACATTGCTGATCTTAGAACTTTACATGTAAATTCAGCACTTGCAGTAGCTGTTGGATGAACTTCAGTCCATTTGCTGAATGCACATACAATGACTAAACAATATTGCAGATTCTGACATTTGTTTAATTCAATGTAATCCATATGTAAATGTTTAAATGGTTCATTAGGCACAGGGAATGCACCTTGTCTTGTTCTTACTGCACCCTGAGCATTAGTGGCACAGTGGCAAAGAAGTGGCCAAGGCTCGTGCAGTAGAGTCAGCAAGGGCATTGCCAAGAGAAACGAGGTCTGTATTTCCAGTATGTGCTGGACAATACATTATGGCTAATGCTGACGGAAGTGTTAGAGCACGACACAGTTCTTTCAACAAATGTGCATGTTTGACTGGACTACCTGATGAGGTGGAAAAATTTCTAAGATGCCACATAGCTGTGTGTGTGTGACATGCATTAAAGACTTATTTACTGTCTGTGTAAATAGTGACAGGGAAGCCTGCAGTGTAGTGAAGGGCTGCACACACTGCTTTGAGCTCAGCTGCTTGAGCCGAGAAAGAGGAAGGAAGTGTGTCAGAAAGCAAAACTGATGAGAGTGTAGAGACTGCATAGGCAGTTTTTGTCACACCTAAAGAGTCTTTCAGTGAAGAGCCATCAGTGAATAACCAAAGTGACCCTGGAATGGGTATATCAGCTAAATCTGGTCTGGGCAGATAAGTAGTCAATGAACTGTCTGGACAATTGTGAGGCTCACCATCCTGTTGTGTAGGCAGGAGTGTTGCAGGGTTCAAAATAGTACATCTAACCACAGTCAAATGATGTTGTGAAAGAAGTGTAGTTGTACAGTGCAAATGCGTCGCCAGTGAAAGAAAGGAAATGCGATTTTGGTTTAAAAGAACTGAAACCGCATGTGCCACATGAAGTGTTGGAGGATGATACAGAACAATATCTGCACTTGCTATGACTGCTTCCGCTGCAGCAACAACGGCCTGCACACAAGGAGGGAGACCTGCAGCCACATTGTCCAGTTTTTTTGGAATAGTAACACAGAGGACGTTGAGACACGCCATGCTTTTGTGTTAACTCAGCAGTCATGTGGCTCTCTTTTGAGTCACAAAAGAGATGAAAAGGTTTGTTGTAGTCTTGCAATTTGAGAGAAACCACTGAGGACAATGTTTTTTTGAGTTGATCAATGCATTTTAAATGTTCAGGTTTTAATTCAACTGCCGCAGTTGATGCAGAACCAGCAGGACCAGCAAGTAACGAGTACAAGGGTCCAGATAATTGTGAGTAGTTTGGGATCCATTGTCTACAGTAGTTGAATGTGCCAAGAAAAGACATAGACTGTTTTCTGTTAGTAGGAGCTGGCAGGTTACGGACGGCGTCGTTCCTATTAGGTGACACAGTCTTTCCTGCCGCAGAAACCAGATGACCAAGAAATTTCACCTCAGTCTGAGCAAGTTGCACTTTAGTCTTACTGCACTTGTGACCTTGGGAGTGCAAAAAACGTAACAGAGCCAAACTATCACTGAGGCAAATATCATAGTCAGGCGAGGCTAAGAGTATGTCATCGACATAAAGCTAAATCTGAGAGCCCCCTGGTGGTTGGAACTTAGACAGGTTTGCAGACATGGACATGGAGAAGATACAGGGAGATTCCGTATATCCCTGAGGTAAACGAGTGTAGGTGTAGCGTTTACCCTCAAAAGTAAATGCAAACCAATATTGGCACTCTTTTGCTACTGGAATTGAGAAAAATGCATTAGCCAAATCAATTACACTGAAAAACTTGTGATCTGGCTTTAAATCAATTAAAAATGTGTGTGGATCTGGTGCATGTGGTACAATAGCAGAGTTAACTGCCTGTACTAACCCCCAACCAACACTAGGTGCTGTCTTAAGTACTGGAAAAATTGGAGTGCTCACTGGCGAATCAGAACACTCAATCAGTACGCCTGATTGCAGGAGTGATGTAATGATTGGTCGAAAAGTTCTAAAACCTGCTTTGGGTGTTATTTTTACTGGTTCTACCCCATTAATAAGACCAACATCAGTGGGGCCTTGTGACCACAAATCAGCTGGTATGTCAGCAAGAGGTCAACCCGAATCAGATGGCTGTTGCGCGTACATGGATGTGAAAGATCGTGAACTTTCATGACTTTCAGTTCCACATACAGTTTCTACATCGAAAGTACAAACAAATGTCTGCATAAATTTTGTTTTGTACAATGCTGTTGATGGTGAATAGAGGATTGAGTCACCATATGGACTTGAAATCCAGTCAGTGGCATTAAGTGGCATTATTAATTAACCATTTATCATTTGTTGCTGACCGTTAAAACCAGCTAATGGATTAGGCATTTCAATGAAAGGAAAGTTAGCAGTTGTTGGTACTGATACTTGCATACCATGAAACATTTCATAAAGTTCTGTAGAGTTTTCATTAGTACCACGATCAGCAGCAGCAGCAGAAGTAGCTTCTGCAGCTGCACCCAAGGCTTGGTATGTGACACTTGGGGAAGCTGGACTGAAATTAAATGATTTTCCAGCTTCACATGAAACTGTTGCTTTTGGAACAGATGGAGGAACGGGCACAGGCCCCTTTAAGGGTAATGGTTGTCCTGTGGTGACCGTGGTACGAAAAGGATTATTATGAAGATAGTTTTGAATCACCCCTGGTTGTTGTGGTTGTTGGGGCTCAGGTTCTACATTACAATGTGGGCGAATTTGTGTCTGCGCTGCTACTACTGCTGCTAAATCAAGGTCATCCTGTTTCAGTTTTTCAGCTGCGGCATGGCTTCTGCAATCTCCCGCTTATTCTGCAACTTAGAAGCTGTGGAACACCACATCAATGCACACTGCACTTCAGGGTGTTTGACATCACCTTTCTTACCACCTTTTTTGTCTCTTAACGCAGCCAATAGAGCAGCAGTCTTACTTGGTTGTAATGAATAATCAAATCCATACTTCTCAGAACATTCCTCTCCTTTTTAGTCAATTCACAACCTTGAGTTTGTCCCATATTTGCTGAGTATTGTGGTTAATAATCAGTCACTGATCCACAGAGATTATCGACAAGCTTCTACAGGAACTAGTTTCCTGCGGACACAGCTGTCTCTGCAAACCAACTTTGTCAATTTTAACCCACAATACAAATAAAACAGTTATTTCAAACTTTGTTACTTCCGAGACTGACTCTAGTCAGTAAAATCTCTCTTGAAAGCAACCATTCGCACACTTCCTCATTGACTGCACACTTTCGACTAAAAGTAAAAATAAGTAAGGAAAACCTCCAATTCGACTAATCTATACCAATAGTAGTCTGGGCTGGGTAACCAAAACCTCCAATTCGACTAATCTATACCAATAGTAGTATGGGCTGGGCTGGGTAACCAAAACCTCCAATTCGACTGATTTATACCAATAGTAGTCTGGGCTGGGAAACCAAAACCTCCAATTCGACTGATCTATACCAGTAGTAGTCTGGGCTGGGTAACCAAAACCTCCAATTCGACTACTCACTCATTCACTCATTCATTCATTCATTAATTTTCATTTCGGAGGAGGCTATTCGACTAATCGATACCAATAGTAGTCTGGGCTGCGAAACCAAAATAAGTCTCACTTTTTTGTACATTCATCTGATTTCCATGTGCTATACTCACATCAATATGCGCAGTAATTCTGTTCTCTACCCTCGGATCGACGTCACCAGGCACCGCTGGATCCTGTGAAACCACCGAACCCTCAAGGCGGGTGTTCAATGCTGAGTGGTTGTTCTCAGGCCATGCATGGACTTTTTTGCGATGATCTCCCAGGTCTTCCAACGATGTCTTGGATGTTGTCGATCCGGCTCGAAGGACCAAGATATGTCAGGAAACTTTTCTGTAAAAAGGACTGTAAAAGATATCTGTTAGTTCATGCCCAAGCTTCCTAGAACACAAAAGGCTAAGAGTCAAAACTCAAGTCAATTGATTTAATTGCAGAAGCGGGTACAGTGCAATGATAACATACAGAACTGGACCAAAGAACGCCTTCAGTGCGCACATTTTTTATACAGTCTTCTTCCATACATACACATGTGACAGTTACGCCTATAGAGTTTTTGGGTTTTTCCACTGCTCAATAGTTGTTCCTTTTTTTATAATATCGAAACGAGACAGGACCATGTCTGTCACCCCACACATACACTTTTGACCTTTCTACAGACAGCAAAACATCCTGTTAAGAAATTAGTGACCATGTGTTCATCTTTCAGTTCTTTCTTCTATAAAAGTTACAAAGCAGGGCAAAGCACAAATTTAATATGAAAATAACATAGTAAGCAAATACAATAGAATTTTCCTAACACAATCAATCAATCAATCAAATGATATTTATATAGCCCACATTTACAAATCAAATTTGTCACATAGGGCTTTACAGGGTTGGTAACATCCACTGTCCTTAGACCGTCAACCCGGGTAAGGAAAAACTACAGAGAGGAAAAAACCCTTTTAACAGGGAAAAAACGGTAAAAACCTTAGGAAGAACCACAGGCGAGGGATCCACTCCCTGGATGGACAGACAGTGCAATGGATGTTACCAGAGCATAAAAATACAATAAAGTAAAACAAATACAAAAGATACAACACATAGACAACAAATGCTTACTAAACTTACTAGTGTCTTTTGAAAAATAATATTTTGGGAGACAACAAATTAATGTGACTGTATGAGAATTAACAAGTAATGCCAGGAATCAAAAGGTAGGAATCTAGTAAATTACCACATATACCACTGTGGTACCACACATACCACGTGTCAATTTACCAAATATATATGATACATAAAGTATAGTACTAAGTAACTAAGGCCTCAGGCCTATTGTCCAAACATTTTTTTTTTATTGGTTAACTAAATAAGATGGCAGAGTAACCTTTATTTAAAAGAAAAATCACACTGCAGTGTTAAGATTTAAGGAAAGGAAAGCAAATTCCTTGTCATTGTGACATTGTGATTCACACCATTGCACACAACGAAACGCGACCTCTGTGTTTGACCCATCACCAAAGTGAACAGTGGGCAGCTCTGAGCGCCCGGGGAGCTGTGAGTGGGGACAGTGCCATGCTCAGTGGACCTCATTGGTAACTTGGTGGTGGGGGGATTCGAACCAGGGGCCTTGAGGACCCAGGTCCGCTTCCTTAACCATTAGGCCACCAACTGCCACTAAATTAGCCAGGTTATAATTATCAGGTTATAATATTGAATTATTTGCTGCAGTGTAAATTACACTGAGTAACTGTTGCTTTTATGCCCTGTGTATTACCAATATACATTTCCAAACCTGTACTGTGTAAAGCCTGGATAAGAAATGTGTAAATATTAATTATTCCCAACAGAAGCTTGAATTTTATTATTGTGTTGGCAAAGAATGGATTTGTACCTTTTGCTAATACTATTCTTTTAATGATTTCCTTTTTGCACCTCCATACTTTTTTCAAGGGTTGATGTAAAAAGTACATCAGAAGAATTTAAAATCAGTTTTATTAATTGACAAGTAATTGCAGAGTGTACCAAAACATTGTTTTCTTTTCCATTTCATTTCCTTTTTTGTCTTCTATTGTCTTTTTTATGGTTTTCTATCTTCTGGCCTTTGACAAGATGGCTAACATGTTCAAAGTCATAACTGTTATATTCTAGCAGTTATTGCAACATTCAAAATTAGGTTAAGCAGCATTCACGAACAACTGGACATGAAAACCATGTTCTGATTAGACCTCAAAAATTCTTTATTATTAATGGAAATAATAATTGTGATCTATATACAGTATATTTTACTAAAAAGTGCCTTTCATGGAGAAAACTTGATCAGATAACAATGGGCTCTTCAGAATTTCAATAATCCAACATCATATCTAATTTTTAAAAGAATCCAAAGCATTTTTGGCAAATGCAGGCATTTAACACACTCAAAATAAGTGTTGGCAAAGGATTGAATCCTGACCTAACACTTATTAGAGATTTCTATTCCATATTATTAATTGAAAAAGAACCTTCAAAGTTGTCCTAGCAGAATTGCAAGAAAGGCATTTAGGTATGTAAGCCCCAAACATAAAAAGAATCATTTTTGGCAGATGGAGGTTTGTCCTTTGCAAGCAGTGACAAATGATGAAATTCTACTGTGACAGAACGCCTTTCAGAGATTCCTTATTATATTTAAAAAAAAAAAAAAAAAAAAAATTCTCAGTTAGTCCTATTTTCTAGATAAATATTATTTTCTTTATTTAGCAGAAATGCAAGAAAGTCATTTATGTATCTAAGCCTCCAACATAAAAAGAATCACACATTTATTTTTTTCATTAACTTATATTTCATTCTGGAAGAAAATTTAGGCTAGAATCCTATTGTGACAGAACACTTTTTAGAGATTTCTATTCTATATTATTAATTAAAAAAAAAAAAAACTTTCCAAGTTGGCCTAGCAGAATTGCAAGAAAGGCGTTTATGTTTGTAAGCCCCCGTTTGTTTGTTTGTAAAAGAATCACATAAGTTAATTTTTTGTCAATTTTATTTGATTTGATACTAAAAAAAATAATTTCTATATACAATGCAGCGACGATGTACTAAAAGAAACACCCAAAACACTATCTCTATAGTGGTTTCAGTATTAAATTGTGTCTGGAGAGTTAGATAGGTATTTTTATTGTACATGAATATTTTGTAACGTCAAAATTAACAATAAGAGTATCTTTTTGCTCATTGTAGTAAAATGCTGTACCTGGAACACTCAAAATATATAATAAAGATAACTTACTCCCCAGAGCTGGTTAGAACAACAGACTCCAAATATAAAAAAATGATAACATAACCATCTACTTTCAAATGTTTGTATATTTCTTATATTGTTAGAATCTATTTTATTGTGCTTAATTAACAACGGACGGTTTTAAATTATAATTATCAATCAATCAATCATCAATCAATCAATTTTCATTTATATAGCCCACATTTACAAAACAAGTTTGTCACATAGGGCTTTACAGGGTTGGTAACATCCTCTGTCCTTAAACCCTCAGCACGGGTAAGGAAAAACTACAGAGGAAAAAAGCCTTATAACAGGGAAAAAAAAAAACAAAAAAACGGTAGAAACCTTAGGGAGAACCACAGGAAAGGGATCCACTCCCTGGACGGACAGACAGTGCAATGGATGTTACCAGAGCATAAAAATACAATAAAATAAAACAAATACAAAAGATACAACAAATTAGTCAAAATTTTTAAATATAGTCTTCCAGTAGCCGTTATGTCAGTAGGTGTATGTCCGGTCATCCAACTGCTGATCCTCCTAATCCTGGTTATCCTAGTTTTGGCATCAACCCATTCATCAGCAACAGCAATAAAAAAAGAGAAACAAACAAAAACGGTAGTTTAAACTGATTTCAATAGATTGGGGGAGAGAGTGGAGTAGAGAGTGTGACAGGGACGAGGATGAGGGAGGAGGGGTGCTCAGACTATGCGCTCATTCTAAATGCATGATGTGAGTGCCCCCTACCCCAGCATTTAAAAATCTATAGCAGTTTGGTGTAAACTACAAGATTAGCGTTAAACATTCAAAAAGTTCCCATAGGCGACATTAAATAAATGGGTTTTTAGTAGTGATGGGTGGATGAGGCCTCGTGAAGCGTTTCGACACATTGCAACACCTCTACCACCTGTTCTACTCTTAGTAATTTTGGGAACCACTAATAGACCCGAATCTAATGATCGGAGCGGTCTGCTAGGTTTATAGGGGGAAAGCAGGTCCTTAATATAGGAAGGGGCCAGATTATTTAGGGCCTTGCTCCCGTCTTTTGGTTCCAGTTAATATGCGGGCTGCCGCATTTTGGACCAATTGAAGGTTTAAGGACCTGAAGTAAATACCTGATAATAGAGAATTGCAGTAATCCAGCCTAGAGGTTACGAAGGCATAGATTAGTTTCTCTGCATCGTTACGGGACAGAATATTTCTAATTGCCTTAATATTACGTAAATGGTAGAAGGCAATTCTGCAAATTTGCTTAACATGTTTGTCAAAATTCAAGCTATTATCGAATAACCCCCCCAGGTTCTTGACAGTAGAGCGGGAGGGTTGAGTATTTACATCCAGATTCAATCCCTGGATCAACAATGATGGATCAGTGTGTTTTTGTCCTAATACTATAACTTTGTTTTTTACTGCATTTAGAAGCAGAAAATTTTGGGTCAACCATGTCTGGATGTCTTTAAAACATGACTGAAGCCGAAGGATGTTGTTTGGGTCGTCAGACCTTGCAGTAAAATGCAACTGGGTATCATCTGCATAGCAGTGGAAATCTATATTATGTTGTCTAATAATGTTGCCTAGAGGAAGCATATACAATGTAAAAAGAATTGGCCCAAGTCCATGGCCTTGTGGAACTCCGCAATCAACTCTAGTGTGTACAGAGGAGTCCTTGTTTATTTGAATTATCTCATAATAAGAAGTTGGAACTTTTCATGCAGAAAACTTGATCAGACAGCAATATGCTCCTCAGAAATCTAATAATACAACATCATATCTAACTTGAATGCAATGCATTTTTGGCAGATGCAGGTTTGTCCTTTGCAAGTGATGTCAAATGATGGAATCCCATCCTATCCTGTGATAGAACACCTTTCAGAGATTCCTATTATCTAGATATATATTTCCTTATTGCAAGAAAGCCATGTATGTATGTAAGCCTCCAACATAAAAATAATCACACAGTTTTTTTTTATTTCAAATTAATTTATATGTCATTCTGGAAGAAAATTTCCTATATAAGTTTCAGTAATAAATTGTGTCTGGAGAGGTAGATATTGTATATGAATTTTTGTATCATCAAAGTTAACAACAAGATGATCTTTATACTCACTGTACTAAATTGCTGGACCTGAAACGTGCAAACTAAATAATAAAGATAACTTACTCCCCTAGCTGGTTAGAACAGCATACTCCAAATTTAAAATTGATAACATTGCTCTCTACTGGCAACTGAAGGTAACAACACAACAGAGCATTGCTTCTATTGTAAGAATCAGTTTGACCCTTGGTGTAAATTTTACCCCATTCAAGGTTAAACATATCCCGCAATAAAATATTCAGGAATTTTTCACGTAATGCTTAAAAAAAGTAGTTTGCATGCCTTACGATAAAAATAAATCTCTTCAATACAACACATATAAGTGTATATACACTCACCGGCCATTTTATTAGGTACAACATGCTAGTAACGGGTTTCCCTTTTGCCTTCAGAACTGCCTCAATTCTCCATGGTATAGATTCAACAAGGTGCTGGAAGCATTCCTCAGAGAGTTTGGTACATATTTACATGTTGGCATCACACAATTGCCGCAGATTTGTCGGTTGCACATCCCTGATGCAAATCTCCTGTTCCACCACATCCCAAAGATGCTCTATTGGATTGAGATCTGGTGACTGTGGAGGCCATTTGAGTAAATTGAACTCATTGTCATGTTCAACAAAAAGTCTGAGTTGATTCCAGCTTTATGATATGGTGCATTATCCTGCTGAAAGTATCCATCAGCAGTTGGGTACATTGTGGTCACAAAGGGATGGACATGGTCAGCAACAATCCTCAGGTAGGCTGTGACGTTGCAGAGATGCTCAATTGGAACCAAGGGGCCCAAAGAGTGCCAAGAAAACATTCCCCACACCATTACACCACCACCAGCAGCCTGAACCGTTGATACAAGGCAGGATGGATCCATGCTTTCATGTTGTCAACGCCAAATTCTGACCCTACCATTTGAATGTCGCAGCAGAAACTGAGACTCATCAGACCAGGCAACGTTTTTCCAATCTTCTATTGTCCAATTTTGATGAGCTTGTGCAAATTGTAGCCTCAGTTTCCTGTTCTTAGCTGATGGAGTGGCAACCGGTGTGGTCTTCTGCGGCTGTAGCCCATCTGCCTCAAAGTTCGGCGTAATGTGGTTTCAGAGATGCTCTTCTGCCTACCTTGGTTGTAACAGGAGTTTATTTGAGTCACTGTTGACTTTCTATCACCTTGAACCAGTCTGGCCATTCTCCTCTGACCTCTGGCATTGTTGATACCAGAGGTCAGAGGAGAATGGCCGCACACAGAACTGCCGCTCACACATATTTTTTTTTCTTTTTCGGACCATTCTCTGTATCCAAACCCGGACCCAAACCCTTGTGCTCAAAGTCACTCAAATCACCTGTCTTTCCCATACTGATGCTCGGTTTGAACTGCAGGAGATTGTCTTGACCATGACTAAATGCACTGAGTTGCCGCCATGATTGGCTGATTAGAAATTTAGCAGGTGTACCTAAAAAGGTGGCCGGTGAGTGTATAAACAATATATAAAAGATTTATGTGGTGGTCGAAATTGTGCAAAAGAGTTTTTTGACACAATACCAATTTATTTTTAGATTCATGAGATTCATGAGATCCATGGGTCAAAGGGCACTGTCCTATGGAAAGAGTGCACATTTGGGCACTGGATGCTTAACTTTCGTCCTGGTTGCATGGCTCCTGAGTGCATCTCTGGTAAGTGAATAAAGTCCATAGACACAAAACAGTAAGTATCATAAACAACGCTTTAACACTAGAACTACCGCGGAGGGGTCAATTGACCTTTTTACCTAAAAGCCCCAGAGAGGGGTCATTTGACCCTTTGGACACCCTGTGGATACTCCTTTAGTTGTGGAAATGTGGCTGTTAATGGCTCACAGCAGTCGCTTGAGTCACAGAGTCGTTTGAGCCTGTGTGGGGGAGGGGACCCCTAGGCAAGCTTTCAGTACTGAGGTAGGTAATGCGTGTTTTTGCGTGTGTGTGAGTGTGTGTGTGTGTGTGTGTGCGTGTGTGCCCATATGGTGGATTTATAAACATATGGTGGATTTTTATGCAGTGAATCATCAGGTTCAACGAGGATTTGGGATCAAAACTCTAAATTCACTAAATTCTACATTCATA